>JAJPUD010001507.1:45748-318562 GCA_023553655.1 Myrmecobius fasciatus | reverse complement strand
GAGCAATAATATTCCATAACATTCATATACCGTAATTTATTCAGCCACTCTCCAATTGATGGGCATCCCTTCAGTTACCAGTTTCTAGCCACTACAAAAAGGGCTGCCACAAACATTCTTGCACATGTGGGTCCCTTTCCCTCCTCTAAGATCTCTTTGGGATATAGGCCCAGTAGAAACACTGCTGAGTCAAAGGGTATGCACAGTTTGATAACTTTTTGAGCATAGCTCCAAATTGCTCGGCAGAATGGTTGGATTCGTTCACAGTTCCACCAACAATGTATTAGTGTCCCAGTTTTCCCACATCCCCTCCAACATTCATCGTTATCTTTTCCTGTCAATTTAGCCAATCTGACAGGGGTGTAGTGGTACCTCAGAGTTGTCTTAATTTGCATTTCTCTGATCAATAGTGATTTGGAGCAACTTTTCATATGACTAGAGATGGTTTTAATTTCATCATCTGAAAATTGTCTGTTCATATCCCTTGACCACTTATCTATTGAAGAGTGGCTTGAATTCTTATATATATGAGACAATTCTCTATATATTTTAGAAATGAGGCCTTTATCAGAACCATTGAATGTAAAGATGATTTCCCAATTTGATGCTTCCCTCCTAATCTTTAGACCAATCTCCTTAATGAATATTGATGCAAAAATCTTAAATAAAATATTAGCAAAGAGATTACAGAAAATCATTCCCAGAATAATACACCATGACCAAGTAGGATTTATACCAGGAATGCAGGGATGGTTCAATATTAGGAAAACTATTAACATAATTGACTATATTAATAATCAAATTAACAAAAAACATATGATAATCTCAATAGATGCAGAAAAAGCATTTGATAAAATCCAACATCCATTCCTATTAAAAACATTAGAGAGTATAGGAATTAATGGACTTTTCCTTAAAATAGTCAGTAGCATCTATTTAAAACCATCAGCTAGCATCATATGTAATGGTGATAAACTGGAACCATTCCCAATAAGATCAGGGGTGAAACAAGGTTGCCCACTATCACCATTACTATTCAATATTGTATTAGAAATGCTAGCCTTGGCAATAAGACAAGAAAAAGAGATTAAAGGAATTAGAGTAGGTCATGAGGAAACCAAATTATCACTCTTTGCAGATGATATGATGGTCTACTTAGAGAACCCTAGAGAATCAACTAAAAAACTATTAGCATTAATCCACCACTTTAGCAAAGTTGCAGGATACAAAATAAATCCACATAAATCATCAGCATTTTTATACATCACCAACAAAATGCAACAGCAAGAGATACAAAGAGAAATTCCATTCAAAATAACTATCAATAGTATAAAATATTTGGGAATATATCTGCCAAGAGAAAGTCAGGATCTATATGAGCAAAACTACAAAACACTCTCCACACAAATAAAGTCAGATCTAAACAATTGGAAAAACATCAAGTGCTCTTGGATAGGTCGAGCGAATATAATAAAGATGGCAATACTACCTAAACTAATCTATCTATTTAGTGCTATACCAATCAAACTCCCAAGAGATTATTTAACTGACCTAGAAAAAAATAACAAAATTCATCTGGAAAAACAAAAGGTCAAGAATTTTGAGGGAATTAATGAAAAAAATGCAAATGAGGGTGGCCTAGCTGCACCAGATCTAAAACTATATTATAAAGCAGTGGTCACCAAAACCATTTGGTACTGGATAAGAAATAGAGTAGTGGATCAGTGGAATAGGTTAGGTTCACAGGACAAAATACTCAATTGCAATAGAAATCTAGTGTTTGATAAACCCAAAGACCCCAGTTTTTGGGATAAAAACTCACTATTTGACAAAAACTGCTGGGATAATTGGAAACTAGTATGGAAGAAATTAGGCATTGACCCAACCTAACACCATATACCAAGATAAGGTCAAAATGGATTCATGATCTAGGCATAAAGAATGATATTATAAACAAATTAGAACAATGTAGGATGGTTTACCTTTCAGACCTGTGGAGGGGGAAGGAATTTGTGACCAAAGAAGAACTAGAGGTCATCATTAATCACAAAATAGATAAGTTTGACTATATCAAGTTAAAAAGTTTTTGTACAAACAAAATGAACGCAGACAAGATTAGAAGGGTAGCAGTAAACTGGGAAAATATTTTTACATCCAAAGGTTCTGATAAAGGCCTCATTTGTAAAATATATCAAGAATTGACTCAAATATATAAGAATTCAAGCCATTCTCCAATGGATAAATGGTCAAAAGATATGAACAGACAATTTTCAGATGAAGAAATTGAAACTATTTCTGGTCACATGAAAAGGTGCTCCAAGTCACTATTGATCAGGGAAATGCAAATTAAGACAACTCTGATATACCACTACACACCTGTCAGATTGGCTAAAATGACAGGAAATGATAATGATAACTGTTGGAGGGGATGTGGGAAAACTGGGACACTGATACATTGTTGGTGGAACTGTGAACAGATCCAACCATTCTGGAGAGCAATTTGGAACTATGCTCAAAAAGTTATCAAACTCTGCATACCATTTGACCCAGCAGTGTTTCTACTGGGCCTATATCCCAAAGAGATTTTACAGGAGGGAAAGGGACCCACATGTGCAAAAATGTTTGTGGCAGCCCTTTTTGTAGTGGCAGGAAACTGGAAATTGAAAGGATACCCATCAATTGGAGAATGGCTGAATAAATTATGGTATATGAATGCTATGGAATATTATTGTTCTGTAAGAAACGACCAGCAGGATTATTTCAGAGAGGCCTAGCGAGACTTCCATGAACTGATGCTGAGTGAAATCAGCAGAACCAGGAGAACATTATGCACAGCAACAAGACTATACGATGATCAATTTTGATGGACATGGTTCTCTTCAACAATGATGTGATTCAAACCAGTTGTTCAGCGATGAAGATAGTCATATACATCCAGAGAGAGGCCTGTGGGAACTGAGTGTGAACCACAACACAGGATTTTAACGCTTTCTGTGAATATTTCCATGCATTTTGTTTTCCTTCTTAGGTTGTTTTTTCTTCTTCTCTTTCTAGATCTGATGTTTCTTGTGCAGTAAGATAACTGTATAGATATGTATACATGTATTGTATTTGTCATATAATTTATCCTATTTAGCATGTATTAGATTACCTGTCATCCAGGGGTGGGGGGTGGGGAGAAGGAGGGGAAAAGCTTGGGAAAAAAATTTTTTTGCAAAGGTCAATGTAGAAAAATCACTCATATGTTTTGTAAATAAAAAACTTTATATTAAAAAAAAGAGAATTTGAACAAATCTTTATCCATCTACTAAAAAAAGAAAAAAATGAAAACTTCCAGAAATATTATAAATGACATCCCTCCAGGTAAAGGAAAAAATACCACAGGTAGTCATAAAGAATTCAAGTACCAAAGAGTCATAGTCAGGATCACATAAAATTAAATAACCACCACTATAAAAAAGCAGAGAAACTAGAATATGAAATTCCCAAAGGCAAATGATCTAGGTTTACAATCAAGACTAACCTATCCATCAGAACTAAATATAATCCTACAAGGGGGAAAAAATGGATTTTAATGAAACAGAATTCTAAGCCTTCCTGATGAAAACACCAGAGTTACGTAAAAATCTGATAACCAAACACAGGAGTCAAAAAAACCCTAAAAAGGGGATAAGATGGTGGAATAAAGCAAGAGAGCTGCTTGAGCTGTCCCAGTTTCCCTAAAAAAATCACATGAACCCAAGTGGCTGAACAGGGTCTGATGAAATGAAACTACTCTCTGGCTTAAGATAGTTTGGAAGGACTTCAAGAAAGTCAGTCTCACTGGAGTTGAAAGAGGTGTTCAGTGCGGCTTAGACAGAAGTTAAGGAAAGCCAGTGAGAGAGTCTTAGTCATAGCAGATCAACAACTGAAACCTTCGTTCCCGACTCAGTAGCAGAATGGGGCAGCCTCCAGTCCCAGCTCAGAAGGCAAATTTTGGGAAACCAGACTATTTCATGAAAATAGCATATGAGGTTACCCTCTGTTGTAAGCAAAACACCAAACACAAGAGGTCCCTGTGCTCAAAGCCAAAGCTCAAAGATATACAGGAAGCTTGGTCCTGCACCTCCTTTATCCCAGGAGCAGAGCTTGACCACAAAAGTGAAAAAAAAAATTATAAAAAGAAAAGGAAAGAAAATTAGCAAGAAACAGGAAAGAACCTTGACCATAGAAAGCTGTTATGGTGACAGAGAAGACCAAAATAACCAAATCAGATGAGGACAAAATGTCCATAGAGGAAATCCCAAGAAGTAATATGAATTGGTCTCAAGACCAAAGAGACTTCTTGGAAGTGCCCATAAAAGATTTTAAAAGGCAAATAAAAAAAATTCTTCTTTTTAGAAGAAAAAATGAGAAAAGAAATGAAAGGTATGCAAGAAAGAATCAACAGCTTGGAAAAGGAAGTAATTCCTTAAAAAATACAATTAGCCAAATTAAAAAAAAAAAAACAAAACAAAACACTGATGAAAACACCACCTTGAAAAGTAGATTTAATCAAATGGAAAAAGAGATACAAAAGTTAATCGAAGAAATTCACATATTTAAAACTAGAACAAGGCAAATGAAAGCTAAAGACTGTATGAGCATGAAAATTTGAAGTATAACTTAGGAAGATAAAAAGGAGGAAAATATGTATTATTTAAAGATTAGACTGTTTACATCCCTAGTTGGGAAAATGATACCTGAAACTCTTGAGAACTGTATCTGTTATTGGGGCAGTTAGAGGGGGCATTCCATGATGAAGGGTATGGTTGTGAATGGACTATGATGTGATGATATCAAAGAAAAAGACATTAAGAATGGAAAAAGGTCTGTACAGAACTAGTAATCATAACTGTGAATGGGATGAATTTGCCCATAAAATGAATGCAATTGGCAGAGTGGATTAAAACAGAATCTTACAATATGTTGTTTACAAGAAACACATCTGAAACAGAGACATATCTCCAGAGTAAAGGTAAAAGGCTGGAGCAGAATTTGTTATGCTTCAGATGAAGCAAAAAAAAAAAAGCAGGGGTAGCAATTCTGATCTTAGATAAAGCAAAAGTAAAACTAAATCTATTTAAAAGAGATAAGGAAGGAAAATACATCTTGATAAAAGATACTGTAAATGTATATGCACAAGTGGTAGAACATTCAAATTCCTAGAGAAGATTTTAAACCACTTACAGGAAGAAATAGTCAGCAAAGTGAAATTAATAAGAAACCTCAACCTTTCCCCTCTCAGAATCAGACAATTATAATCACAAAATAAACAAGAAAGAAACTAGGGAGGTTAATAGAATCCTAGAAAACCTAGATATGGGAGACCTTTGGAGAAAAGTGAGTAGGGATAGAAACAAATACACCTTTTTTTCACAGTGCATGGCACCTAAACAAAAATTGACCATGTATTTAGGGCATAAAAAAATCTCACAATCAAATGTAGAAAGACAAAAATAATAAATGCTTTCTTTTCAGACCATGATGCAAAAAATATTTTATTCAATAAAGGACTAGGGAAAGATAATCTAAAATCCAATTAGATATTAAATAATCTAATTCTAAAAAAAAGAGTGGGTCAAGCAACAAATCACAGAACCAATCCATAATTTCATCCAAGAGAATGACAATAATGAGATAACATATCAAAATTTATGGGATGCAGCCAAAGCAGTTCTTAGGGGAAATTTTATATCTCTAGATAGTTACATGAATAAAACAGAGAAAGAAAAGATCAATGAACTGGGCATGCAACTAAAAAAAACTAGAAAAAAAAACAAATTAAAAACTCTCAATTAAATACCAAATTAGAAATTCTGAAACTCAAAGCAGAGGTTAATATAATTGAAACTGAGAAAACTATTGAGCTAATTAATATAACTAAGATTTGGTTTTATGGGGAAAAACAACAAAATAGATAAACTTTGGGTTAATTTCATTAGAAAAAGGAAAGAAGGGGTAGCTAGGTGGTATAATAGATAAAGCACCAGCCCTGAAGTCAGGAGAACCTGAGTTCAAATCTGGCCTCAGACACTTAACACATCCTACTTGTGTGACCTTGGACAAGTCACTTAATCCCAATTGCCTCAGCAAAAAAAAAAAAAAAAAAAGAAAAAGAAAAAGAAAAGAAAAAGGAAAGAAAAAAAAACAAATGAACAGCATTAAAAATGAAAAGGGTGAATTTATCAACAGCGAAAAAGACATTGAAGCAATAATTAGGAGCTATTTTGCCCAATTATATGACAGCAAATTTGACAATCTAACCTGAAATGAATGAATATTTACAAAAATATAAATTGCCCAGATTAACAAAAGGAATTCCAAGAGGAAATAAATTACTTAAATGGTCCCATTTCAGAAAAAGAAAATGAACTCTCTGAGAAAAAATTGCCATGATTAGATGGATTCACAAGTGAATTCTATTAAACATTTAAAGAACAATTAATTCCAATACTATGTAAACTATTTAGAAAAATAGGTAAAGGAGTTCTGCCTAATTCCTTCTATGATGTAAATATGGTACAGATACCTAAATGAGGAAAAAGCAAAACAAGAAAGAAAATTACACACCAATCTCCGTAATGAATATTAATTAAAATATTTTAAATAAAATATTAACAAAGACATTATAGCAACTTATCAACAGTATAACACACTATGATCAAATGGGATTTATGCCAAGAATACAGTACTGGTTCAATATCTGGAAATCTGTTGCTTTAATCGACCATATCAATAACAAAATCAAAAGAAATCATATGATAATCTCAATAGATACAGAAAAAGCTTTTGACAAAATACAGTACCCGTTCTTATTAACAGCATTAGAAAGCATAGGGATAAAGGAAGTTTTCTTAAAATATTAAGCAGTATATATCTAAAACCAACAGCAAGCATTATTTGTAATGGAGAGAAGCTGGACACATTCCCAATAAGATTAGGAGTAAAACAAGGATGCCCATTATCACCACTATTATTCAAAATTGTACTAGACATGTTGGATTTAGCAATAATTTAAAAAAAAAAGAAATTTGAATAGGCAATGAGATAAAGCTATCACTTTTTGCAGATGATATGATGGTATACTTAGAGAATTCTAGAAAATCATCCAAAAACCTACTGGAAATAGTTAACAACTTTAGCAAAGTTGAAAGATATTTAAAAAAAAATGCCTCACACAAATCATTAGAATTTCTATATATTACTGACAAAGCCTACCAGTAAGAGGTGGAAAAATTCTGTTTAAAATAAATATAGACAAAATAAAATATTTGGGTGTTAACCTGCCAATACAAACTCAGGAGCTACATGAACACAATTACCAAACACTTTTCACACAAATAAAGTCAGATCTAAACAACTGGAAAAATATCAATTGCTCATGGATAGGCCAAGTTAATATAATAAAAATGACAATGTTGCCTGAATTGGTCTACTTGTTCAATGTCATACCAATCAAATTGCCAAAAAAAGAATTATTTTATAAAGCTAGAACAAATAAATAACAAAATTAATTTGGAAGAACAAAAGGTCAAGAATATGAAGGGAATTAATTAAAAAAAATACAAATGATGGTGGCTTAGCAGTACCAAACTCAAAACTGTATTAAAAAGCCACAGTCATCAAAACCATTTGATACTGACTGAGAAAAAGAGTGGTAGATCAGTGGAATAGGTTATATATACATGACACAATAATCAAGGCTTATAGTTATCTAATACTTACTAAATCCCAAATAAGAAATCATTATTTTATAAAACTTGCTGGGAAAACTGGAAAATAATATGCGAGAAACTCAGCATAGATTTACATCTCACGTCCCATACCAAAATAAGGTCAAAAAGGGTACATGATTTGGTCAAAAGGTGTAATTATGGGGTAATGCCGTAAGTAAATTAGGAGAACAACGGATAATTTACCTATCAGATCTTGGGAGAAGGGGGGGGGGATTTATGACTAGAGAAGAACTAGAGAACATTATGAGAGGCAAAATGGACAACTTTGATTACATTAAATTTAAAAGGTTTTGCACAGAGTCAACAGAAACAAGATTAAAAGGGAAATATAAAGCTGGGTTAAAATTTTATAACCAGTGTTTCTGATAAAGATCTCATTTCTAAAATATATAAAGAATTGTGTCAAATTTATAAGAATGCAAATCATTCCTAAATTGATAAATGGTCAAAGGATATGAAGAGAACATTTTTCAGATGATGAAATTAAAGCCATCTCTAGTCATATGAAAAAAATGCTCTAAATCACTATTGATTAGAGACATGAAAATTAAAACAACTCTAAGGTACCACCTCATACCTCTCAGATTGGGCAAGATGACAGGAAAAGATGATAAAAGTTGGAGGGGATGTGGGAAAACTGGGACACTAATGCAATTGTTGCTGGAGTTGTGAAATAATCCAACCATTTTGGAGAGCAATCTGGAACTATACTCAAAGGACTACAAAACTGTGCATACCCTTTGACCAATAGTGTCATTACTGGATCTGTATCACAGGGGAATGATAAAGGAGGGGAAAGAACCCGTATGTGCAAAAATGTTTGTAGCAGCTCTTTATGTGGCAGCAAAAATTTGAAAAATGGGTAGATGCTCATCAATTATGGAATGGCTGAATAAATTGTGGTATTTGAAGGCAATAGAATATTATTGTTCTGTGGAAAATGATGAACAACTTTACTTTAGAAAGGCATGGAAAGACTTACATGGAATGATGCTGAGCCAAACAAGCAGAACCTGGAATACATTGTATACAGTAACAAGAATGTGCAAAGATCACCTATGAAAGACTTGGTTCTTCTCAGTGGGTTAGTGATCCAAGGCAATCCCCCATAAATTTTGGACAGAAAACACCATCTGCATCCACAAAAAGAATTGTAGAGATTGAATGTAAATCAACACATGCTATGTTCCTTCTTTTTTCTGTCTTTTTTTTTCCTCTTTAGTGGTTTTTTCCTTTTGTTCTGATTTTTCTCTCCCATGATTCATAAGGAAATATGTATTAAAAATAAGATAAAATAAAAGAGAAGCATAAAAATTTAAACAAGAGAAGGAAATGATAGATTCAAAAAGGTTAGAATGTTTACATTCTTGTATGGGAACTAATTATGCAATCAGAACTTTCTCATCAACCAACTATTTTAAAGTTTATTTAACTCAAACTAATTTAGTCCAATTAGACAGTGGACCTAGATATAATTCTAATATGTTAAAATAATCTAAAAAAAAAAAAGAATTCAAGGGTACAAAAGAGGATTGGGAGGAAAGACTGCACTGGAAGAAGGAGAGGGGAGAAGAAAAATGAGGAAAATTATTTCATGTAAATGGAATGCACAACTGAGGAAACAGTTGGAGGAGACGGAGATATGTAACCTCAATGTCATCTGAAATAGTTAAAGGAGCTAAGAATATACATATACATAATTTGAGTACAGAAATACATTTCACCAAATAGGGAAATAGAAGGAAAAGGAGTAATACAAAGAGAAGGAATAAGAAAGAAGCTCTAGGAGGAAGTGAAACAGATTCTTTAGTATGGGAAAGATTAAAAGAAGAAAAGGAAGAGTTTAAGAAGGAAATAATAGAGTTAGCAATCATAACTGGGAATGGGATAAATTCACTATTAAAAGGGAAGAGGATAGCAGACTGGATTAGATATAAGAATCCAATAATATGTTGTTTATAATAAGAACCACATTTGAAATACAACAAGGCTTCTTAAACTGTGGGTAGTAACTCTATATGGGGTTATGTAATTGAATATGGGGTCATGAAAAATTTCACAACAATAAAAAATATCAAATATTCTGCCAAGATTTGGTTCTTTATGGAAAAATAAGCAAATAATCCATCTCAGTAAGCCAATTTGCTTTTGTCTTTAATAAATGGCAAAATTATATGTAAATGAAAGAATTGTATTACATACTTTTTATGATTTATTACCTGTAAAAAAATAAAATACTATATTGTCAACACATCTGTATTTGAGGGTAGCTAGATGATACAATGACTAGAGTACTGGCCCTGAAGTCAGGAGGATCTGAGTTCAAATCCGATCTCACACACTTAATACTTCCTAGATGTGTGACCCTAGGCAAGTCACTTAACCCCAATTGCCTCAGCAAAAAAAAATAAAAATAAAAAATAGGGATGAACATATCTATATTTGGAAGATGAAATATGGACAATATTTCCTCATGAAGACATAGCTTCTTCTCATCATCTTGTGTCACAGTTCCTAGGTAATAAACACTTTTCTCCTCACCTTTTCCTTAAGTCAAAAAGTGAGTGTGGAAGTGTTAATGGGAAGAGGAAAGGACTGGATTTTTCTAGGTACTAAGCTTTGTTTATTCCACAGTTACCTTTTTAATTACACATTAGCACAGTTTACATACAAATACAATAAGTGTAAAGGTTGATGTGAGAATCTATTTGTTGTAGTCTTTGCAAGTGATTGCAGCTAATGTCACTAAATTATTTATATTGTACTGGAAGGAAAAAAGAGTCAACAGCAGAGAAAAATTTTAAAAATAGTTTCACACCTTCTGACGTTTTCTCACATCAAGAGTGTGTAGGTTTTCCCCCTTAGGGCTTAATTGTTTTTGTTCTGTAGTCAGTGCTTATCTTAGGTAGGATCTTTAAATTTTCTTAATTTACATGTAAAAAGCAAAGACTTACAATGCTTTTATACAAATCTGCTTCTTTGACTTTTAGTAGAATAAGAGGTGACTTTTCATGAGTATGCTATTTTTTGCAACAGGATAAATCACAAAGCATTTTGATAGGAACAAAGTTCTAGAGCTGAAGGCTATCTTAGTGGCCAACTGGTTACAAGTTTAAAGGATCAGAGATTCAGAGACAGGAGAAGTTATCTAGTCTAATCACTTCAATTTACAGATAAAGAAAATGAGGTCAAGTTGCTAAAGAAGGGGCAAATACCAGGGCTAGGACTGAACTCTGATTCTCTGATTCTGAGTTGAACTCATTTTTCTCTCTTCCACAAGGGCACAAGCAGATGTTTACTCTTTCTTTTTTCTTTTTATTTTCCCCAATAACATATAAAACAACATTTTTTTCCTGTTATACAAATGCATTCATTTTTTTTGCATATTTCCATTTAAATCATGTTGGGAGAGAAAAATCAGAACCAAAGAGGAAAACTACAAGAAAAAAAATGAAGGAAAAAAAAAAAAAACATAGCATGTGTTGATTTACATTTAGTCTCCATAGTTCTCTCTAGATACAGATGGTGTTTTTCATCCAACGTTTATTAGGATTATCTTGGATAACTGAACCGCTGAGAAGAACCAAGTCCTTCATAGTTAAGCATCACACAATCTTGTTGCTTTGTACAATGTTTTTCTGGTTCTGCTTGTTTCACTTAGCATCAGTTCATGAAAATCTTTCCAAGTTTTTTCTAAAATCAGCCTGATCATATTTTTATAGAATGAAAATGTTCCATCACTTTCATATATCATAGCATTCAGTCATTCCCCAATTGATGAGCATCTACACATTTTCCAATTCTTCGCCCCTACAAAAAGAGCTGCTACAAACATTTCTGTATATATGGGTCCTTTCCCCTCTAGATATTTACTCTTTAATATTAACCCAGATGAATCCCTAATAGATGGCATTTCAGAAAATGCATGCAAGTGAAATAAAAACTTTTAGGCCATGTCAGTTAGGAAAGCCAACAAGTATTGTGTGAAAATTGGCCCCTGTATCTAACTTTTCTAAAATTTCCTTGCTTTTCACATATTGTTTTTCTCCACATCAATTCGATTCAATTCAACAAGCAATTATTAGGTACCTATTATTTTCCAGGATTTTTGTTAGTTATATCTGAAATTATAGATTGCATAAATGTTTCAAACATATTCTTAATGATTTCTCTATGCATATATGTATGTGAATTGTTTATAATTTAAGTTCCTATCAATTGGGTATTTTCTATATTTGGGAAAGTGAAAAGTATTTCATATGAAAACATGGTCTTTAGTATTACTTTATGCCTTGTTTTTGCTTCCCAGATGTGTTTTCAGTTTTGTGATTGTCAGGAAAGTAGCAAGACTCAGGAAGCCCATTAGCAATCTTAAATTTTGTAGGGTTTTTTTTTTTCTGTTTATTCAGGCCATCTGCATAATTATGGAAAAGGAAGGAGAAAAGGGTTAACAATCAGTTTTTATTTGGTCTTTAACATTAATTTAACTTGTAGCACTAAGAATATGAAACCTTTATCTAGTGACCAATATGCTGATACACTGCTGGAGGAATTGAATTACACCCATATTAACATTTTTGCTATGATGAAACCAGAAGAGATAAAGAAAGTACTATGAAATTGAGGGGTAGTTCACAGCATTATTCATAGATAAGGAGATAGCTTTGTTGAATGTTAAAAATCATCAACTAATATGAACTACTTTTTAACCTTCAATAAAATGAAACACATATATATACATACCTATATATGTGTGTATATATACATATAGATGTATATATACACACATATATAGGTATGTATATATATGTGGATGTGTATACCCAGACATATATATATATATACATGTATGTTTTATACACACACACACATATATGTATATATCAACATCTGCTATAGAGAACAGGTAAAGAAATTCTGCACAATGACACAGTGACAAAATCTTCCAACCCAAGACAATACAGACTTTAATTCTGGATGACTGATGCCAAAGTAAGTCCAGAGAAAGGCAGTAAAAAAATTGCTGGAAAATGATATGATCTCAAAATGAAAGCAGTTCAAAATGTGTAGATGATTCAAAAAGCTTACCTATAACTTTCCTCCAAAAGAGATTTGGAAGACAATGACATGATAAACACTATAAAAGAAAAGAAAAGAAATTGGTTGGGAATGAGTGACTGGTTACTGATGTGGGTACTAATGTCAGAATCAGCTGTGTGTGGACAGTCACATTACCAGTTTATTAGAATAAAGATAATAACTAACACCATTCAAAAGTAAGATTAAGAAAGACAATATGCAATAATGACAACCCTAACCCAATGCTTTTAGATGATCTATTATATTTATTTTATAAATTTATGATTTTATTTTTATTTATAATTTATAAATGTATAAATGCAAACTGAATGAAAATAAAGATATTGACCATATTTATTTAAAGAATTTATTCAATTTAAAACAGTCACTTGGAAGGACAAAGACAAAAAAAAAAAAAAAAGTTTAACTAGCAAATCTCTGATCTTCTTGCCAGATTGAGAAGCATGGCAGCAAAAGGCCATGATAATTTCAGGGTACAAATTTATTTGTAAAACTTAACAGGAAATACACAGAACATTATAAATAGTACCTTGCCAAAATACCTTACATTACAAAATAGTGAAAAATGTAGAAAGAAAAAAACTAGCATTCAGGGGCAGCTAGGTGGCACAGTGGGTAGAGCACCGGCCCTGAAGTCAGAGTACCTGAGTTCAAATCCAGCCTCAGACACTTCACATTTCCCAGCTGTGTGACCCTGGGCAAGTTACTTAACTCCAATTGCCTCGAAAAAAGAAAAACTAGCATCCAGAAAGCTTGGAGTGAAACCCAAGGTGCCATCATTGGTGAAATTGAAATTAGATAGCATAGGCATTTTCTCTCTTTTTTGGAAGTTATTTTGAGGAAAAGAAGGTTTTAAGGTAGAGGTGTTATTGCCCTTTGACTTATCATTGTCATCACATGGACTAGGTCAGTAAAATGTAAGACTTACAGATACAGCTCCTAATATAATCATAATTTTAGAAATAGTCCCCTAAATAAAAACAGAGGGCAAATTAGATAATAACAATTATCTGATTATTATTATTATTACTTTAAAATGGCTAGCATTTACATAGTGCTTTAAGGTTTGAAAAATGCTTTTACATGCTATCTCATTTGATCCTTACAACTCTGGAAGATAGATATTATTATTACAATCATTATTAGGTCACAGACAAAAAACTGAGGCAGACAAAAGTTGCTTGATGTACAAAAATTTTTTAGTCCTTATGAATATTCTGTGAGATAGGAAGCATAAGTGATTAATGGGGAAGCTAAGGTCCAGAGACCTCTCTGAAACAGTATGACTTACAAGCATTGGTTTTATAGCCTGACCAAAGTTTTCCATGAGATCCAATACTCCCTTGTTTTACATGACTGTTTCATTAAATTATCCCCCCCTCTCCTTCCTGGTATTTTGCTACCTTGCTGAATATCAAAACATTTACTATAGACTACAGGGCTCCAAGGCTATGTTGTTTGGCAGCTGGGAAACATCAAGCCCTCAAGGCCAATTTTGTCATTGTAGGAACTGAAAATTCTTGTAGTTTCTTTTCTTTTTTCCTCTGTTTTGCCTCAGCTGTTTTTTTTTTTTTTTACCCAATTAGAAATCAAAAAGGGTCTCTGTCAGAAAGCCAAATTTCATAGTATTTTTGAACCTTAGAATTGCTCAATTTTAAATTTCAAAGTTATAACTTAATCATGCCGTTTGTGGTATTTTTGCTTGGACAAAATAACAAATCAGAGCAACAAACATATCAAGAGAAAGAAAGCTGATATACCAGTAAATCTTGATTCTCGGTTTTCTAAATCCATATTGGGTGTCCCCTCAAAAATTCAGCACAAGAAAAATATATGACCTAAGTCCAGTTTTTCTCCCATATTAATTTATAAGAAACCCATTAATTTTATAATCAGCAATGAATTTCAGGGCAAGAAATCTTGTTTTTCCATCCTTCTCTGAGTGGTGAGGTCTAAGAAGAAGAAAGCACTCCCAAACTATTCTACTCAAATCTAATTACAATCCTAATCAGAGTGCTTTGCTAAGTTTCTTATTTCCTACTCCAATTTTATTGGGGGCTATTTCCTCTCCACTGTCAGTTTTATAACCTTTCTATTTTCCCCTCCTCTGTCTAGGAAATAGGAGATGGGGACAGGGGAGGAAAAGGGACTCATTTCTAAATCTCATTTTTTCATTCAGCAGTAATTTAGAACTATTTGGGCAATTCTTTCACATAATAGTTATAGTTGTATTTCTCAGACTTACAATTTGACTCTGAGTTCCCCCTCCCTTTTAGGGTTCTTACTAGAGCTATTTAATTTTTTTTTAAAATTTAATTTTCTTAAAGCTTGGCAACCATCTCCAAATCTTTATTTTAGGGGTAGGGAATAGAGGTGTTACTACAATATTGTCATTCTTTATGGGGATAATTTGGACAAACTATAAGGGAAATCACATTTGAATATTCATTTTGTTTTGTTTTTATTTCTTTCTCTGTTCGTTGGTGGATAGAGAAAGAAGATTTAGGACTATACTCAAACCCATGGAATCAAACAACAAAGGGTAGCTTGATATCTGTGATTTCTAGTAATGTAGTCGCCCATTCTTTGCACTAATTTCTCTTTCCTTTCTTAGCATACTCTTAAAAACTCCGTGACAGATTGATGAAAATCTGACTTATAACAGTTGGGTCCATACCAGATTCAAAAGATTCCCTTGGTCTGACACAATGTTGCATGTTCAGGGTTATTTTATTGGCACAGTCTTTGTTGAAGAATGCACTGAGAGAGAAATTAAATAGTGTCTGTTGCTCCTAAGTAATAGAGCTAGTCCACATATTTCCCATGGCCCCAGAAATGTCTTGATCTTCTGGGATTCAATGACTGACACTGGAAGTTTGTTTTACACAGATAAGAACTTTTGTTAGAGCTTAGGAATCCACTCTCTGGGAATTGGAATTGGGATTCAAATAGGGTGTCTAGGGAAAGGATCACATGAAAAATGTACTTGGCTAGAGCTCAACTTGACTGAGGTAGCATTTATACAACAGAATATTTTCTACAATTTAAGGTTAAGTACTGGGGCATATTCTGAGGGCCCAAGAAATGCATTGAAGTCTGAAAGAAGATTAGTATTGACTTATTTCCATAATAGAGCCTTAATCTATGTATCTATCTATCTATCTTGAATTTATTTGTAGGTAAATGAGCAATATCTTATTTGCCTGATACTTTCAGGGGATTTAAAACTCTTGGAGGGGACCCAAGAGCCCTTTCAAGAGAACAAAATTAGGAAAATTCTAAAGTTCCAAGGCTTTTCCAAGATGGGTGTGATGAGATTTAATGAAAAGTATGTCCCAAACTGTCTCTGGGTCCATGTGTCAGAAGGGACATTGACAACAGAGCTACATAAAAATATGAGAAGGGGCAAAGGCAGGGTTTCACCAATAATATCACACAATTGGCTTATATGGGTTCAAATTGCAACTCTGCAGTTGATTCCCAGATCTACAGTCAGCTCTAGTCTCTGTCATGACCTCCATATAATTCTGCATCATTCATCACCTAAGTGACATTTCCACCTGGATTTGTCGTAAGTATCTCAAATTCAACATGCTTAGCCCAACTGTTCAACATTCCTCTTGACTTCCAAATTTATTTCTGTCCAGAGTATTAAAATCCTTCCACTTATCCAGTTTCATAACCTTTTCTCTCCTATAGCTACTCAAATATCAAGTCTTTTCAATTCTTCCTCTAAAATATTTCTAACGTTCAAATCTGGCCTTAGACACTTACTAGTTACATGACCTTTGGTGAATTAATTAACCTCTGCTTACCTTGGTTATCTCACTTATAAAATGAAGAAAATAACAACATCTACCTAGCATGGTTTTTGTGAGCATCAGATGCAATAATATTTGTTAAGTGCTCAGGATAGTGTCTGAAATATAATAGGTACTATTTAAATGCTTATTGCCTTCCTTCCTTTCTTGACATAAAAATTTATGTTCTCAGATGTCATATTTTCTGGTGATGCTCTTGGATGGTGAAACATAGAGCATCATCATCTCTGATTGCATCAGACCTCAAAGTAAGAAAGTGTTGAAAGGTAGGAGGAGAAAAAGTTGAATTCTATTTTGGATATAGTGAGTTTGAAGTGCATACAAAGTATAAGTAGATTATGGCACATGAAGAACAATATAATGAATGTCATAGTTGACAATATCAAAGATGTAGATAATTAAAAATAGAGAGATGGGCTAAGTAAAAGAGAATTGTTGTTCTTGTATCTATAAAACATTACAAGATTGAAGCAAGGCCTTTAACTGGTTGTATAGAACTTCCTTAGAAAATGTATGAAAAACCATGGAACAGGAAGAGTTTGAAGCCCTTATTGGTGGAGGGAATATTCACCTCACTGCCACCACCACCATCATCATCATTATCATAGCTGACACTAATTAGAGCTTTATATATGTCAGCCACTGAACTAAACAGTTCATACAACAGGGAGGTCCCTCATCTATCAAATCCCTGAAGAGTCTATTTATTGTACATGTGTTAATTTTTGGACTCATAAGCTTCTTGAGAGCAAGGTCTGTGTTCCATATTTATTTCACAGTTTTAAGTTCTATGTATTTTATATTTATTATGTAGTTCCAAGAACTGAAAATATGTATTTGTTGATTAACACAAAGTCTTGCAACCATTATAAATTCCATGTAGGAAGAAAATAGTTTTTTTTTTTTTTTTTACAACTATTGTAATGGACTGGAGTACAAAAAAAAGAAGCTTAGAATTGTAGAATAATAAAGGTGAAAAGGACCTCAAAAGCCATCAAATACAAAGTCCTCATTTTATAATTTAGGAAATTGAGCCTTTGGAATTTAAGAGATTTGACCAAGACAAGAGTTAAGAGCAAACATTTTAAGACATCGTGAAAATCTTAAAGATCACATCCCACATGAGGTTGTAAAGAATGGAAATATAGAGATATGCTAATATCACAGAAGAAATTATGAATGATGACTAAATATGACCACTTCAAATCCCTAAAGACGTCTTAAAAAATCTGGAGTGGGAAGAACCGTTTTGTTTCTTTCATCTTTGGTCACATCAACCATGTAAACAAATACAGACTAAAAGGATAGCATTGAGGTCATGATAGCCTCTGAAAATGTTATGCTATTTTGGGATAGTTGTGAACACTACTCAAAGAATTATCAGCCAGAAATTTTTGCTTATGATGTTTTGCTACAAGTTAATGTTTTGTTGTTGGGTTTTTTGTTTTTTTTTTTTTGTTTTGTTGTTTTAAACACATTTCTTCATAATATAATCACTGACCAAAAATAAAACTCATTTGTTGAGTGTCTAATGAAAACCACAATTTTGGACTAAGCTGTAGATTTGTTGGAAGGGTAGACAATTCTCTCACCTGTAAAAAAGAAGCAAAATACTGACCCGACGAATCCTTCCTACAAGATTGTTGTGGGAATTAAATATAAAATATAGAATTGGATTACTTGCTGTCTAGAGGAGAGGGGAAGTAGGGAGGGAGGAAGAAAAATTTAGAACACAAGGTTTGGTAAGGGTGAATGCTGAAAACTAACTTTGCATGTATTTTGAAAAATAAAAAGCTATTATTAAAATAAAAATACAAATACGTATTTGTGTCTACTGGAAGTCATTTCTAGGATTGTGAAGGGGAGAGGAAAAAATGGAAAAAAAAGAAATTTACATGACTTTATTACATATATAAAAGGAATAGCAAGTTGTATGTAATAGATTTGCAGTTTCATGTGCAATCATCTTTTTTATTATTATACTACATTGTAGAAATGTTTGTTTTATTCCAAAACTAAAAAAATTAAATTTAAAATAAAATAAAAAAGAAACAAAATATAGAGTATGATATAATTAATTGTGAATCTGGGCACACTGCCTTTATTGTTAGACACTTAGGATTCATATAAATTAAGGATACCTCAGTTTAAAAGTGATAGTTGTTAACATATGTGTGTAAATATTCTGAATAATAAACTTGCTAGTATAAACAATTGTTATTATCATAAATGCAGGTATTAGGGAAACTGTATTGTTATTAGGAAATGGGGTGAATTTCTGGAGTTTAAGTGGTTTTTAACAGGATGCTATGATAGGTCCAAATAAAAATTAAATTATAAATGAGATGTTTAGAACATTGTATTCCTATTATTCTTTTTCTCTATTTTCCTTTCATATTATTATCCTTCTTAGTTGTCTCTTTTCTTCTCCTCATGCAAACCTAGAAGGACTATCATAATGTTAAGCATACAGTTCAGTTATATAAGTGTTATCATAATCATGAAGGCAGGACAATTAATTTGAAAAACAAGAAGGTGGCAGCAGTTGGGAAACACTTTGATTAGGACTCCAGTTTCTTCTCTTCTGAAGCTGCTTGCAACCATTCTACAAAAGCACAGTTAAACAAGCCTTGGAGACATTCATCCTGCAGAAATGACAGACCATGTGGTCAGAAGGGGGAGCAAGAAAGCTAGTTGAGACTTTTGTTTTGGACCAGTGTGATAATGGAAAATCTGTATTTCTAGGATATGTCTTCTTTGGTGTAATGCATGCTCCCAAGAAGAATCTTATGGAATGGGAGATGTTTTCCATTACAATTAAAGAATGAAATAATTCAAGAAGAGTTTCTAATAAAAATTTGAGAGATTTTTTGCAATAAAATTTAAATTTGGATATCTTCAATTTGTTATCTATTTTTAAAATGTATTTTGTTATGTATTTCTTAATTACATGTAAAATTTGGCAATCATTTAAAAGATTTTGAGTTCCAAATTCTCTTTCCTCTGCCCCTCCTCCCTCCTTGAGAAGACAAACAATTTGATTTTGATTATACATGTGACGTCATTCAAAACATATTTCCAAATTAGCCATGTTGCAAAAGAAAGCAGAAAATAAAACATCAAGAATTTTTTAAAAAGTAAACTTCTTTACTGAATATGGATTCAGATTTCATCAGTTTTCTTTTTGGTGGAGGATAGTACTTTTCATCATAGGTCCTTTGGAATCGTCTTGAATCTGTCTCAGCCAGCAAAGTTATTTACAGTTGATCATTCTTACAATATTGCTGTTATTGGAATGTTCTGATTCTGCTCAAGTAACTTTGCATGTGCTTTGTAAAGGTTTTCTGGCTTTTCTGAAACCATCTTGCTTGTTATTTATTTATTTGTTTTAATTTTTTATTTTTAATAGTATTTGATTTTTTCAAATACATGCAGAGATAGTTTTCATCATTCACCTATGCAAAATGGTGTGTTTCAAATTTTTCTCCCTCTCTTCTTCCCTCCCAAAGACAGCAAACAATCTGATATATGGAAAACATGCAATTCTTCTAAACATATTTCAATATTCATCATATTGTGCAAGAAACTATTTATAGTTCTGGATTTGTCTTGGCAGGTAGACACCCATATTTTATATTACCTACAGTTTTAAATGGAATTTTTCTTTCTATCTCTTGCTGCTTTACTTTGTTGGTAATATGTAGAAATGCTGACTTATGTGGGTTTATTTTATATCCTACAACTATTCTAAAGTTATTAGTTATTACCAGTTTTTTAGTTGAATATGCGCACTAAATGCAGAGCCACCTAACTGCCCCAAGTTTCCCTGCTTTTTATTATTTCTATTTTTCCTTTTGCTTTGTCTGAGATCATGATTGCTACCCCTGTCTTTTTTTTTACTTCAGCTGAAACATAATAGAATCTGCTCTAGAACTTTATTTTAACTTTCTGACATTTCTCTATTTCAAATATGTTTTTTTATAAACAATATATTGTTGGATCCTGATTTTTAATCTATTCTACTATTCTTCTCTGTTTTATAGGTGAATTAACTCCATTCATATTCACAGTTATGATGACTAACTCTGCATTTCCCTCTACCCTATTTTCTTTTGCTTATTCCTCCCTCTCTCTCTTTTTATCCTTTCCTTCTTACTCAAAAGTCTGCCTTGCTTCTGACCTCTACCTTCTTTGATCACCAGTGTCTGTCACCAGAGTTGTTTTTTATGGTTCAGTTCTTTTTTATTTGTCTCTTCTTTTCCCCACCCTATTTCTTGATTTGGAACTTTATATTAATGTTAGCCTCTATTTTTGGCACGGGGTGGAGGGCAGATTCTATATTCTATATAGCTTTAGAGTTTTTGTTTGTTTTTGTTGTTTTGCAAGAGAGCTAATTCTAGGGGGTTTGTGTGTTTCTAAATTTATTTGCTCTGAGGAAAGGTATGTCACTACTTTCTTTGTCTATACTCTAGTTCTTACCCTGAAAGGATCCCTTATCTCCAGGGATTGTAATTGATATTGCTCCTCAGGTCTTCTCCTCCCTTATTGACCATAAATGACACTGGCCCTCAGAGACTCTGATTGCATGGGGGTAGAAGTAATATTGCCCTTCAGAGTCTTCCACTTGACAAATCTTGTCTGGTCCTTCATCTACTACTAGTGCAGTTACATTTTAAATCTCTTTCTAACTTCTTAGCAGCTTTGGCTGGAAAGCTCCCCAAAATACTATTGTTTCTGTGACCACCACCTAGTCCAACTGAGGAGGTCTTCAATGTTAGGGGTGGTTAGGAGAGGAATTGATAAAAATTGATCCCGAAGGCAAGCAAGCAGAAGGCTGTGATAGAGATCAGTTTAGCTCCATGGTCCCACCCTTTGGAAAGGTGGTCCAGTTTGAATTCCAAATTATGCCAAACTGCTGAGAACCACCCTCTATAGAAATCCCAGTCATATCCCTGAGGTTAAATTTCCCCTATAAAACCTACTTGTGGGCCAGTCCATGATTGCTACCCTTCTTTGGGTCAGTTCACCACAGAACTCTGCCTTGTCTTTCCCCTTCCCCTTCCCCTCTGTCACGTGGTATCTCCCCTAACTCCATATGCTTCCCAACCCCACTTCTCCTTTCAGTCCCTTTTAGGATTTAATCTGCCAGGTAAGAACATGCCCCAATCTCATGGGGCACCCTTTCTACTGAATAATAATGTAAGTTCTACTGAGAAACTTGTCTTTCCTATGATCTCCCAACTCTATTCCATATCCCTTCATTTTGTCTTTAACATATTCTCCTAAATAAATCTACCTTTTGCTAAAGAGAATGGCCACTATGAATTCTTCACCTGACTGAACCCCAACTTTTGGTGTCTGCCATCATTTAATGACAAACCCCACATCATAAATCACATCCTTACCACTAGTGTTTCCATCCATGTCATAGATCTCTCTTTTCAACCTTCTATGTTGTCTTGGCTAGAAAAAATGTTTTCCTGACTTTTTGAGGACACTGACACTCCAGAATTTAGTTTGAGACATTATTTTAAAGTTGATTAGAGAATAATGTTGGGAGAGTTTAGCTGAGTGCTTTCTCTACTCCACCATCTTAGCGCCATCAAATGCTGGAATTCTATCATATCTATTTTTTTAAAAAATGAAACATTTTTTCATGATATACTTCAAGCAAACACAATAGAGACAATTTAAATACTAGAAATATGGAATGTTAGAGGAAAAAGCCCAAATCCAGAAAATACAATGCACTGTATTTATCACTTAGGTTCATAAGTACTTTATTGATGGTAAGGAATTAAAGCTGTGCTTTAATATATTTGCATAGTATGAATGTTTAAATGCAAATATCGTTTCAATTTTCTATCTTAACAATATGTGCAGAATTTGCTATTAAGATAATATATATTTTCTGGGAAAAGATGCTTTTTAATAAGAAAAAAATCTTTAAAGAACCCCAATTATATAAGATTGTATACCTTATATATACCAACTGCAGTTATTATGCCTAAAACAAAATTTGGTAAAGCAGATTTGAAAGTTTCCACTTGGAAATAATAAACTAGGATAGAGTACTACCAAATGTTTGCAGACCTTTGTGATCAATTATTAGAAAAAAAATTCTATTTTGAATCCCAGGTGAATAATGCAACAGATGTAGTTAAAGATGCTATTTAATTGCATATGTATGATATTGTAAATTTTAGGGAAAATTCTATTTGAGAGGGAAAATTTATTTCAGGGAAAACTTAGTCTACATCAAGATGAAATGTAGGTTGATAAGAACAAGTTAAAGAATGTAGCCTTTGTTATAATTTAGACACATTGCATATTTCAAGATCATTATTGTTATTGAGAAATATGAGTAAAGAGCTACATGCGATTTTGTAATTTGCTACTGTGGTAATAAACTTCATTTAAAAAACATCAAAATGAATATCCTTAGAAAAATAAATAGGGGCTGAGTATAGGCCACTTTTTGATGATTGTGAAACATGCTAGCTTTCTCCTAGCAAAGTGCTTTGAAGGGTTTTTGAACTGAAAGAAGAAATTGCCATTTTTCTTAGTATTAATAAAATTGGATAAAATTCATCTCACAATTAAAATTTCCTCTTAAAACTCAAGTATTTATAGATGGTTTTGACAAACTGAATACTTTAAATAAATTGAAAGTTTTCAAGTTCAAACTTTTGAGCCTCAGATACACAAAAATACAGTAATTAATTTGTGTGAGGTTTCTCTTTTTTTAAAAGAAAATTGTTCACATGAATTTGAAAGATTCTTGTTGAAACAAGCATATTTGATGATCAAAATTATCATAATTAAGGTATATCCCCTAGCTTAACAATTTTCCTCCATCAATATCAATTGAAACTGAGGCATACATTAATAGTTTCATAAACTCCTCATTACCCATTACCAAATTCTTGATAATTGATCCAAACTTGTTAAGTTAGAATTTGGATGACATGTCTTTATCAGGTTCGTAATGAAAATGTTTCTAACTTTTTAGGACTTTCTAAAAATGTTCTTTTTGCTAGAAGTCACTTTCATGTCACAAGAAGACATCAATTAGCCTTCTGGGATGCAATATTTTTGTAGGTGAATATCAAGGATTCATAATTTCGTCAATGCAAAGAATTGTTGGTATGAAAACCAACATAGATCAAATACATCTATAACCACTGTAAGGTTCAGGGAATTTCCTGAGGCACTAGTAATTTGGTCCAATGATTTTCCCAGGGTCACATTACTGTTAAAATTCGGAGGCATTGTTTAAGTCTATATATTCCTGACTCCAAGTGCAACACTTCAGTCCACTATACCACAATTATTCTTACAGTCAACTAAAGTATAAATGACTAGAATGGCTTATCAGAATGGGAAGGGGGAAAAGGCAGTAATTGACACATTTTCTCTATCTTTTATTCCCTTTAGTTATAGATAAGGATGGAGCATCAAAATGTGAAAATTCAGACAGGAGCCTAAGCAAAGATTAATTTTAAAATCAAATTTTATCAAAAGTGATCTAAGACCAGACTTCGACTTGTCCCCATCTACCATATAAAATACAAAGCAGAAAGATTTCATAATGGAGGCCTATTTCCTAGGGACACAGAAGACTTACCAATTCTAGACCAAAACCAGCATCCCTAATTAATTAAAAGCAGGGAGCATAAAACTCAAAAGATCTTCAATCCAGGAATCAGCAAAGAGATTATTTTTTGAATGATAAGATTCTATATACATATGCAGCAGCATCAAATATTTTAGCATAGTAAAGAACCTCCTCAGTTTTCTAGGATGAGGACAGAAATTTTAGAAAAGTTGCTAGTAAACAGGTGTCTTATCAGGCAATGAACTGATCAGCTAATAAGCATTTATTAAATCACTATTATGAGCCATGTACTGTGCTAAACATGAGTGATACCAAAAAAATAATAAAATAAAATAGAACATTCCATGCCCTCAAGAAGCTTACATTTTATTGTTAGAAAGAAGATCTACTTAGAAAATGTTTCATTAAGAACACCAGCTGGTTTTGATGCTAAGATAGGTAAAACTACTATACTGCTTAAGTTTCCACAGCAACTAGGAAGCAAGGGCTTCCCAAATATTAATAAAAAAAACCTAGGGCCAAAGACAGATCAATTCTTTGGCTGGAGAGGCCTGTAGCATTGCTTGGGTTATTGAGGCAGAACAGTGGCTCTTAACATTGTATAGTTGACCAAATTATCTAAACACACAAACTAAGGATGTGTTTTCCAAAAAATATCTAAAGATGGAAAAATAGCAAAGTTCCTTTACTGAGCCTGATTCATTTACTACTAGGTCTGGCATCTTCATAATGTCAAGAGAAAGTAAAAAGGATCCCTAGCACATTTATTGTATCTATTATACTGAATTTATGAAGATACATGGATAAGTGTCTTCCAATAATTGGAAGACCTGAATGGATTATACTTTCTATTACTGGAGGGTCCAGCCACATTGAGATCACAAATCCATTTGAGAAAGTCATAAGAATGTTTGTAAATCTAGCCCACATAATTTTTATGATTATTGTACAGAAACATTTAATTCAGTATTTCATCACAAACACAAATTATTGGAAGTAGGGCATATCTTTTAGCAAAAATATTGCATGGAGATTACTTCTCTACTCCTAC
Source organism: Myrmecobius fasciatus (assembly GCA_023553655.1). Lineage (NCBI taxonomy): Eukaryota > Metazoa > Chordata > Mammalia > Dasyuromorphia > Myrmecobiidae > Myrmecobius > Myrmecobius fasciatus. The sequence continues at coordinate 293,215 of JAJPUD010001507.1, read as the reverse complement.
TCTTTATGAAAATTTAACTATTAACTGAAATTTCCCATTTAATTTCATTTTCATTAACTGTTCTCATGCTGGTAAGTTGAGATTCCCCAAGGGAGATAACTGCTGCTTTTACTATTCTCAGGGTTTCAGGAGTAACTTTTATGAGTGGTTCTTTCTACAAACATTCTAGCTACTTAATTCCCATGAAAAAATCATCTAACTCAATTAACTCAATCAAATTAATTTGCTAATGGAATAGGGGACTGGCACATACTTAGCATCCTTCTGTTGCCATTTTCCACATGTAAGAGGCTGAGAATACTGCTTATTGGAGAGTCATGATGATGTTTAATAGAATTACCTAGAAGAGATTTTGTAACTATATCCAGTGCACTAAGCATATGTTGAATGGTATGCTCTTTGTGTAGTTAGAATTGGGGCACTGTTTTTAAAAGACACTAAAAGCCCAGAGCCAACATGTGGTCCCTTGAAAATGGACCTTCATTTCTTTGCCTCATAAACTGTTCTTTCATTTGGGCAAAGATGATTAACCTGAAGGCTCTCCCTTCTGATTCAAAAAGACAGAAGAGTGACTTTCCAAAAGTTGAGATCAATGTAGAATTTTGCAAGCAGCTGGCCATCAATACTCAAAGGAATAAAGATCTCAGGGGCTTGTCTTAGTAGTAACTCAGATGTGGACTCATCGTTTAGAGATGCTGTATTTGGATATAAACTTGCTGGGACCAAGGATAGGCTGAAACTAGTTACAGTGAATAAATTAATTGACAATCCTCTGTATCTTTCCATTGCCACTTTCCTACTAGGCTAGTCTTGTCTTCTGCTCAAATGAGCTTGCTTTTTTTTTAAATTTATTGTAGTAAATTTATTTTTAATGCACATTGCTTTATGAATCATATTGGAAGAGAAAAATTAGAGTAAAAGGGGAAAAAACATGGGAGAGAAAAAAAAAACAGAAAAAAGAAGAGAACATAGCATGCATTAATTTATATTCTATCTCCTTAGTTCTTTTTCAGGATGCAGAAGGCATTTTCTGTCCAGAGTCTATTGGAATTGCTTTCGATAACTACACCACTGAAAAGAACCAAGTCTTTTATGGTTGTTCATCAGACATTCTTGCTGTTATTGTGTACAATGTATTCTTGGTTCTGCTTGATTCACTCAACATCAGTTCATGTAAATCTTTTCAGGCCTTTCTATAATCAGCTTGTTCATCTTTTTTTGTAGAACAATAATATTCCATTACCTTCATGTACCACAGCTAGTTCAGCTATTCCCCAATTGATGGGCATCCACTTCTTTTCCAATTCTTTGCTATATTTTTGCACATGAGGGTTCTTTTCCTTCCTTTATATTTTGCTTGGGATACAGACCCAGTAATGGTACTACTGGGTCAAAGAGTATGGACAGTTTGATAGCCCTTTGAGCATACTTTCAGATTTTTCTCTAGAATGGTTGGACCATTTCACAACTCCACCAACAATGCATTAATGTCCCAGTTTTCCCACATCCCCTGCAACATTTATCATTATCTTTTCCTGTTATCTTAGCCAGTCTGAAAGGTGTTACCTCTCTGGTATCTCAAAGCTGTTTTAATTTGCATTTCTCTAATCAATAGTGATTTAAAGCATTTTTTCATATAACAATAAATGACTTTAATTTCATCATCTGAAAATTGTCTGTTCATACCCTTTGACCATTTATCAATTGGGGAATGACTTGTATTCTTATAAATTTGGCACAGTTCTTTATATATTTTAGAAATGAGACCTTTATCAGAAATACTAGCTATAAAGATTTTCCCCCAGCTTTGTACTTCCTTTTTAATCTTGTTTCTATTGGTTTTGTTTATGCAAAATTTTTTAAATTTAATGTAATCAAAGTTGTCCATTTTGCCTATCAAAAAGTTCTCTAGTTCTTTGGTCATAAATTCCTCCCTTCTCCAAAGATCTGATAGGTAAGTTATCCCTTGTTCTCCTAATTTGCTTATGGTATCATCCTTTATACCCAAATCATATATCTATTTTGACCGTATTTTGGTATGGGATGTAAGATGTAGTTTTATGCTAAGTTTCTGACATATTTTCCAATTTCTCCAGAAATTTTTGTCAGATAGTGAGTTCTTATTCCAGAAAGTGGAGTTTGGGGATTTATCAAATCCTAGGTTGTTATAGGCCTTGATTACTATGTCATGTATATCTAATCTATTCCACTGATCTAACACTATTTCTTAGCCAGAACAAGTAGTTTTTATTACTGCTACTTTATAATATAGTTTTAGGTTTGGTACTGCTAAGCCACTATTTTTTTTTCATTATTTCTCTTGATATTCCAGACCTTTTGTTCTTCTAGATGAATTTTGTTATTATTTTTTTCTATTTTTATAAAATAATGTTTTGGCAGTTTGATCGGTATGGCAATGGACAAGTAGACCACTTTAGGCAGAATTGTCATTTTTGTTATATTAATTTAGCCTATCCATGAGCAATTGATATTTTTCCAATTGTTTAGATCTAATTTTATTTGTATGACTGAGCTTGCTTCTTATTGGAAGCAATATTAGAAAATATTGGGGATTCTTGGGTTTAGATCCAATTAAAGGCTTTACCTGAGATAGTGTTATCTATCAAAAAGAAGCAAAAATCTTTAGAATTGGCAAAAGACTGGGCACAGATGTTCTTCTCTACCTCAAAAGGAGGTAGCAGTGAAGAAAGGTATAGTTATTATTTTTTTATACCATTCTGAAACATTAAAAAAAAAACAACCCAAAACAACATACAATTGGTCAATTCTTCCTGTTTCAGAATTGAGTCCCTACAGGGAAAAACTTCACTCTTGTTCAAGGGGAATAATTTTTATCTCTGCCAGCTAAGTTCTAATTAGGCAAGGTACATATGCCCATTAATCACAGAAAAGTTCTGGAGATTATGATGCTCCAGTTATTATTGCTAATGTTCTCTAATAAACTGTATACAAATGAACAACTAACATAAAATACAAAAGCAAATTTTACCTTGGCCAAACAAATTATCTCAGTAGCTGCTTTCTTAATATTTTTATATGGAAATGTCATGTTGTTTTTTTTATATTTGATCCTTTTAAACATCAAAACTGTCAAAGTCTCAAAGGGGTATATCTTCACCAAACAACCCCCCCCCCAAAAAAAAAGTAATAAAAGCAATCAAACATGTCTTGGAAGGTTTTTAATAGTAATAAAAGCATAAATTATTTGTTTTAACCATTGTCAGTAGGAAAAACATTTGGATAAGGGACAAAATAGGGGCAGATGTCATTTTTGTAAGAATCTACAGCTACTTGCTTTTAAAACATTCACTTTATCAAAGTTAAATCATTCAAGCTTAAATTGTATTTTCTGTGATCACTAAAATACTGAAATTATTCACTGAAAAAAATTATAGCAGATCTGTGATTTGGGGAGGTCCATTTGAAATCTAACTCAGAATCCAAAAATATGTTTCTGTCTCTTTAGCATAATAATCATGGACTTTTGATTAACATTGTAATATGATTTACTTTGAAAAATATGGAAGGAATTATTGTGAGATACACCCCCAAGAACCTTCTACTTAAAGAAACAAAAATGCAAGGGAAGTGGTATAGATTTTTCCACTAAATGTGTTCAGACACAGTTTGACTTCATCATAATCAATTTGATAATTAGAAGAACTCTCAGTGGAGGACAATAGATTCAGCATTCATTAAAACAGTTCACAAGTAACTGTATACACATCTCTTTATGAATTCAAACAATGCCTTTAAGTTGGGGCTTTTTTGTATTCTTTCAATACCAATGCCCTCTCATCACTTGTGAATTACAGTTGAGTCTCCTGAGGGTTTGAAGAAAATGTTGAAAAACTATTCTGAATGAATTGTAGCCGATACCTGGGTGCACTTCTTAAGTACAACACCAAATTTAAACATCATGGATTTTTCTAAAATGCAAAGGAGCAAGATAGTGTTTTATGAATCTCAAGTATCTTGAAATTGCCTCTTACTTCACTACATTTTTTTTTCTATCATGCATATGGCATTATGTGAATGCTCTTTAATTTCTTTGGTGTGTATTTTTTCCACAAAGTAATCAATTTTAGTGAAATGTTTGTTGCGGATTTCAAGGCTTCTGTTCTTTGTCCAAAAGAAAAAAAATCTAAAAAAAATCCACTCTTGTCTATAAAATATTTCAGTTTAAAATTTAACCACAGAGTTGCCTAATGCATTTGCTTTAAAAATGATGTATTATAGTTCTTAGAAGAAATAATCAAACTTGCAAGTGTCTGATATAAATGCAATTTGAACAAAACAATCTTTTTAATGAATAAGGAAAAATAAGAAGTTCAGACAGGCATAGAAAGAAAAATAATTTTGAGATTCTATTAGTGAGCCGTTGGTTTTTAAAATAAAAAAGTCAGTGTTAGAAGGGAAGACAAAGTCATTTCATGATAAGAAAACTTTCATAATAGATCCATAGACACCTTTAACAGTTCTATGCTCCCAAATAAAATGCTGTTCATTCATAATGTAGATAGCAAAGACATTTAAAAACTAATTGTTCTCATAAGAAATAACATTTAGGCTAGTATCTTCATACAAAGGAATTGAATTGGAGCTTGTGTTTTCAGAAAATAGAAAATAATCCAGTTTGGCTAAAATATTGGATATTTATATTAGAGACTAAAGACTAAAAAGGTAGATTGGAATCATAGAACAGAGAACCTTGAATGTGAAATTAAGAAATTTGGGCAGGGAGATGAAATTATAAAAGATGGTTTAAGGAATATTAATCTGATTACAACACAGATTAGTGGGAGGAGTAGATGTAGCAAATTAGGAAAGTTTAAGTGATTAGCTATAGCCTGTAAGTATCAGAGCTGCACTAAAACCCCAATATTTTGACAGTCTTGTGAGCTTCCACACCCCTATGTTGCTAAAGATGTTGTGCAAATTAGAATGTAAAGAATGTCTTTTCCTTGATTGAAAAGTCAGTTACTTTTAGTTCCCAGTTAGCATGGAATTTCAGGAACTCCCTATTGCTTTTAAGACAAAACATGAACTTCTCTGTTAGATCTTTAAAGCCTTATTATTGTAAAGCCTCATCATGCATGCATCTCCTGCATGCACACTATTCCTGGGTCATTTGGCCTTTTCTTTGTATCCTACAAGTGGAAGGAAGGGAAAAAAAAGGAAGGAAGGAAGGAAGGAAGGAAGGAAGGAAGGAAGGAAGGAAGGAAGGAAGGAAGGAAGGAAGGAAGGAAGAAAAAAGGAAGATAAGAAGAAAGGAAGATAAGAAGGAAGGAAGGGAGGAAGGTAACAAGGAAGAAAGGAAGGTAAGAAGGAAGAAAGGAAGTTAAGAAGGAAGGAAGGAAGGTAAAGAAGGAAGGAGTGAATCTTGTATATGGTATAAACTTTACAAATATAATCTCATTTGATTCTCATAATGATTCTCATTTTACAGTGGAAGAAACCAAAGGAAATAGGGGTCACATAGCTAATAAGTTCCAGTGGCCAGATTTCAACTCAGAACTTGCTAATCACAGGCCCAGAGCTCCCTATTTTGCCACCTAAATGCTTCGAAATTCAGTTTTCCATCTCTGTACCTTCATACTAGCTATCCCCTTTGGCTGGAACATAATCCCTCTTTTCTCTGTCACAAAGTTTCTCACTTCTTTCAAGACTTAGTCCAAATTCCTCTTACTACATGAGCCTTTTCTTGTTTTTCCAAATGCTTTTCCTTTCCCTTCATATCTTGTATTTATTTTTCATTTATTCTCTATATACACACATTTCTATATATACTTGTACATGCATATGTTGTTTCCCCATAAAATGTAAGTTCCTTGAGAAAGGGAGGATCATAAAACCTGGGAACATAGTGGGTACTTAATAAATGCTTTTTTGGTTGACTAATTATTCAGAGTCATAATCAGGTAAATTCCACAAATTACATGTGGGACAAACATCATGAGGCATATCTTTAGTTTAACAAGAGTATTTGACCATTTCCAGTGCTAAGATAGTGGAGTGAGGAAGGAACTCTTAGAAGACTTCTAAAATTCCCCTCTAAACCACTAGAAAACTACCTCAGAATTGGTCTAGGAGTGGGAAAGCAGCTTACCAGACCAGTAGGAAAGATTTGTTTCACTAGAGTGGGAAGGGAGTGATGTCCAAGAGTAAGTAACAGTAGCAGCAGCCAACCCCTGCAGCAGGACTCTGAGCCTTGAGCAATCCATCAGTTAGGCACCAATCCTGCCCTCCTATAAATCAGCAAAGCCCTGAGAAAGTAAGCAATCTGTACAACACAGAGAGGTTCTCCTCTAGTGATCACACTCTGCAAAAGCCATCAAGGAGGCCTTGACTTCACTGCTGGCCAGTTATAAAGCTCAGCCCCAGGGCTGGTCAACAACAAAACTTTGCCCTTGGACCCTGCTAGTAGAGAGACCTATTTCCATAGCAATCCATCAGCAAGGTTCCATCATTAGAGCAGGTCAACATCTAAACTACCCACTCAGTGAAGACCAACAGGGAGACCTCAGCCCCTAGGTACAAGCTAAAAGGGAAGTATAACTTCCAGGAAAAGCAAGCAACTAAATCCTGAAAGCCAATGAAAGTCAGCAACAAGACCAGAACTCCAGCACAAAAAGCTTGGGAGAGTGCAAGACCTGAGCTCAACTATCACATAAAAGTCACAAAAAAGGCAGAAAAATGAGGAAAAAAAAAAAAAAAGAGCTTGACTATAGAAAGTTACTATGGTGATTGGGAGGATCAAGGAATAAAATTAAAAGAAGACAATAAGGTCAAAATGGCTACTTGTGAACTCTCAAAGAAAAATGTAATTTAGTCTTAGATCCAAAAAAGTACTTGGAAGAAGGATTTGAAAAAGCAAGTTAGAGAAGTAGAAAAAAAATTGGGAAAAGAAATGAGAGTAATGCATGGGGAATCATAAAAAAAGAGTCAATAACATGGAAAAAAGATATACAAAAATTTACTGAGGAAAATAATTCCCTAAAAACAGAATGAAAAAAAAAAAGAAAAAAGAAGCACAAAAGCTCAGATTGCTTAATAACTAGAATTGCACAATTGAAAATTAATAGCTTTTATTATACAATAAAACAAAATAAAAAGTTTAAAAAAAAAGTAGCAGAAAATGTAAAAGTTCTCGTTAGAAAAATAACTGACCTAGAAAATAGATCCAAGGAGAGATAATCAACTATCTGAAAGTCATGATTTTTTTTTTTTTTTTTTTTTTGCTTTTTGCTGAGGCAATTGAGGTTAAATGACTTGCCCAGGGTCACACAGCTAGGGAATGTTAAGTGTCTGAGTTCAGATTTGAACTCAGGTCCTCCTGACTTCAGGGCTGGTGCTCTATCCACTGCGCCACCTAGCTGCCCCTGAAAGTCTTGATTTTTAAAAAGCCTGCACAACATCTTTCAAGAAATTATCAAAGAAAACTACCCTCATATATTAGAATCAGAGGGCAAAACAGAAATTGAAAGAATTCACAGATTGTTTCCAGGAACAGATCCCCAAATGAAAACTCCCAAGAACATCATAACCAAATTCCAGAGCTCAGAGATCAAGAATAAAATATTGGAAGCAGCCAAAAAGAAACAATTCAAAAATCAGGGGGATACAATCAGGATTAAACAGGATTTGACAATTTCTACTTTAAAGAATCAGAAGCCTTAGAATGTGATATATTGGAAGATAGGAGTTAGAATTACAACCAAGAATCATCTACTCAGCAAAACTGAATGTAATATTTCAGAAAAAAATAGATATTTAAAGAAATAGAGGGCTTTCAAGCATTTGTAATAAAAAGACCAGACCTAAATAGAAAGTTTTACTTCTAAATACAAGATTCAAGGAAAATACCAAAATATCAAAAAAGAAAGAAAGAAACAAGAAAGAGAAAATATAAGAAATTTAATAAGGTTAAACTATATTTCTATATAAGATAATACTTGCAACTCTTTAACATTTTTACTGCTATTAGAGCAATGAGGAGTATATGTAGACAGAGGTTGTGAATATAAGATGATTTTGATGGGATGCTACCCCAAAAAATAAAATAAGGAGGTGAGAAAAATTGCACTGGAAGAAAAAGCAGAGGATATTAATGGTTAAATTATACCACATAAAAGAGATATGCGGGGGGGAAACTATTAAAATTATGGGGAAGATGGGAAGCTGAGCAAGGTTTAACCTTACTCTTGCATAGTTGGATATAGAAATTGATCTTACTCTCTAAGGAAGTAAAATGCAATGGGGATAAAAGAAAGAGGAGAAGTGACTAGTATAAAGGAAGCTAGTTTGGGGAAGATGATGATCAAAATAACACTTGTGAGGAAGGAAAGGATGGGGAGTAATAGAAAGGGAGAAATAAGCAAGGGAAAAATAGCATGGAGGAAAACACAGTTGATCATATTAGCTATGCCAATGGGATAAACTTACCCATAAAAGTACATTGTAGAATGAATTAAAAACCAGAATACTACAATATGTTTACAAAAACCGAACCAAAACAAAACAAATCAACCACATTGGAAGCAAAGAAATGCACACAGGATAAAGATAAAGGGCTAAAACAGAATCTATTATGTTTCAGTTGAAACACAGAAAGTGCAGGTAGCAATCAATATCTCAGCCAAAGCAAAAGTAAAAATAGATCTAATTAAAATAAAGAAGGAAACTTTATCTTGCTGAAAGGTACTATAGACAATGAAATCAGAACAAAATTAAACATATATGCACCAAATGATATAGTATCTAAATTTTTGAAGCAGAAGTTGAATGAGTTACAGGAGGAAATAGATAATTAAACTAATACTAGTAGGGGACTTTAACTTTTCCTTCTCAGAACTAGCTCAATCAAACAAAATATAAAAATGAAAGAAATTAAGGAGGGGAAAAAATTCTGGAAAAGTTAGATATGATAGATCTCTGAAGAAATTGAATGAAAATTGAAAGGAACATACCTTTCTCAGCAGTACATGGTGACTATGTTTAAAAAAAACCTCACAGTCAAATGAAGAAATGCAGAATCAGAAAACATCATTTTGAGATCAAAAGGGAATAAAAATTACATTCAATAAGAAACAATGAAAAGAAAGAAAAAAAATTATTTGGAAATGAAATAATCTAATCCTAAAAGCAAGTGCTTCAAAGACCAAATCATAGAAAATGGTGATTGATCATTTCATTAAATAAAATGACAATAAAGGAACAATATACCAAAATTTATAGGGTACAGCCAAAGTGCTATTTAGGGAGAAATATATAATCTCTAGTTGCTTTATGTTATATATTATGTTATAAAACAGAGAAAAGAGAAGATTGATGAATTGGGCTTGCAGCTAAAAAACAAAAAAACAAAAAACCTAGAAAAAGAACAAATTAAAACTCCCCAATTAAACACCAAATTGAAAATTCTGAAAATCAAATGAGAAATTAATAAAATTGAAAAGTAGGATAACCATTTAATTAATAAATTTTATGAAAAAAATACAATATGTAAACAATTAGATTAATTTTATTAAATAAAAGAAAGAGCTAATTACTAGCATCAAAAATGAAAAAGAAAAAGAGTAAATTAAGATAATTGTTAGGAATTATTTTGCCCAATTACATACTAAAACATTTGACAATCTAAATGCAATGGATAAATATCTATAAAAATATAAATTACCCAGATTATCAAAAGAAAAAACCCTATTTTTATGAAAGAAATCGAACTAGCTATAAATGAACTTCCTAAGAAATAATTGCCAGGACCAGGCAGATTCACAAATGAATTCTACCAAATATTTAAAGAATAATCAATCTCAATACTATATAAACTATTTGAAAAAATAGGCAATGGAGTCCTCCCAAATTCTTTTTATGACACAAATTTAGTGCTGATACCTAAGTCAGGAGGACCAACTTCCTTAATTAATATTGATGCAAAAGTTTTAAATAAAATACTAAAAAAGAGTTTGCAGCAATATATCAATAGGCTCATACACTACGACCAGGTCAGATTTATACCAGGAATGTGGGGCTTGTTCAATATTAGGAAAACTATTAGCCAAAAGGACTATATCAATAACAGAACTTACATGATTATTTCAATAGATCTATTGCTATTAAAAACACTAGAGAGCATCAGAACTAATGTATCTTACCTTAAAATCATAAACAATATTACCTAAACCGTAAGGAAGCATTAGCTATAATGGGGATAAGCTAGAAGCTTTCCTAATACAATGGGAGTGAAACAAGGATGTCCATTATCCTCTCTATTATTTAATATTGTACCAGAAATGTTAGCTGTAATAATGAGAAGAAAAAGAAATTAAAGGAATTTGAATAGACAGTGAGAAAATAAAACCATCATCTTTGCAGATATGATATTATACTTGGAAAAACCTAGAGAACCAACTAAATTGCTACTTGAAATAATGAACTTCAGTAAAGCTGCAGTATAAAAATCATTAGCATTTCTGCATATTACCAATGAAGCAAAAAATAAGTTCCATTTAAAATTGTAAAAAATAGGGCAGCTAGGTGGCGCAGTGGATAGAGCACCAGCCCTGAAGTCAGGAAGACCTGAGTTCAAATCTGGTCTCAGACACTTAACATTCCCTAGCTGTGTGACTCTGGGCAAGTCACAACCTCAATTGCCTCAACAAAAAAAAGAAAAAAAAATTGTAAAAAATATAAAATACTTGGGAATCTACCTGCCAAGAAAAATCCAGGAACTAAATGAATACAGCTATAAAACACTTTTCACACAAATAAAGTCAGAACTTAACACTTGGAAATATATTCATTGCTCATAGGTAGACAGAATCAATATAATAAAAATGATTGTCTCCCTACCTGATAAATGATTAAAGATTATGAGCAGTTTTCAGATGACAAAATTAAAGCCATCCATAGTTATATGAAAAAACAATGCTTTAAATCACTATTGATTAGACAAATGCAAATTAAAACAGCTCTGAGGTAATACCTCACATCTGTCAGATTGACTAAGATGACAGGAAAAGATAATGATAAATATTGGAGGGGATGTGGGAAAACTGGGACATTAATGCATTGTTGGGGAAGTTGTGAAATGATCCAACTATTCTACAGAGCAATATGGATCTATGCCTAAAAGGCTATAGAACTGTGCATACCCTTTGACTCAGCAGTGTTATTACTGGGTCTGTATCCCAAGGAAATCATAAAGGAGGGAAAAGGACCCATATGTGCAAAAATGTTTGTAGCAGCTCTTTTTGTGGTAACAAAGTATTGGAAAAAGTGTGGATGCCCATCAATTGGGGGATGGCTGAACTAGTTGTGATACATGAAGGTAATGGAATATTTATTGTTTTATAAAAAATGATGAACAAGCTGATTATAGAAAGATCTGGAAAGATTTACACGAACTGATGCTGAACGAAACAAGGAGAACCAAGAATACATTGTACTCAGTAGCAGCAGGAATGCAAGATGATTAACTATGAAAGGTTTGGTTCTTCTCAGTGATTCAAAGCAATCACAACAGAGTTTGGACAGAAAATGCCATCTACATCCAGAAAAAGAAATAAGGAAACTGAATGTAAATCAATATACACACTGTTCTCTTTTTTTTTTTCTGTTTTTTTTTTTTTTTTTTTTTTTTTTTTTGGATATCTCCCATGGTTTTTCCTTTTTGCTCTGATTTTTCTCTCCCAACATGATTCATAAAGCAATGTGTATTAAAAATAAATGTACAAAAAAAAATCACTGCCTAAATTAATCTATTTATTCAGTACTATATCAATCAAACTATCAAAAATCATTTTATGAAGCTAGATGAAGTATAACAAAATGCATCTGGAAGTAAAGAATTTCAAGCAATCTTCAAGGAATAAAAATTCAAAAGAACATGTTTAGCTGTATCAGATGTCAAAATGTATTATTAAGTGGAAATTATCAAAATAATTGGTACTTGGTGAATCAGTGGAACAGATTAAATACAATATAGTAATTGACCATAGTAATCTAGTTTATTATAAACCCAAAGATACACGATTTTGGAACAAAAACTCATCATTTGACAAAAACTCCCGCGAAAATTGGAAAGTAGTCTGGCAGAAACTGGGCATAAATCAACTACCATATACCAAGATAAGGTTGAAATAGGTACAGAATTTACCCATAAAGGGTGATACCATAATCAAGTTATGAGAGCATGGGAAGAATTTAAGATCAAAGAAAATATAGAGAGCATTATAAAATGTAAAATGGGTAATTTTGATTATATAAAATTAAAAAAAAATTGTACAAAGAAAACCAAGACAATCAAAGTTATAAGGAAATCAGAAAACTGGAGGGAAATTTTGCATCAAATATCTCTGATAAAGACCTCATTTCTCAAATATATGGAAAATAAAGTCAAATTTATAAAAATATAAGCCATTTCCCAGCTGATAAGTGGTCAAAAGATATAAACAGGCAGTTTTCAGAAAAATAAATCAAAATTACCTGTAACAATATACAAAATGCTCTAAATCTCTGTTGATTGAAGAAATGCAAATTAAAATTCTTTATAGAATTCCTTATACCTAACAGAGCGACTAGTATGACACAAAAGGAAAGTATTGGATTTCTGACTCTTCATGACGTCATATAGGGTTTTCTTGGCAAAGATATTAGAATGGTTTACTGTTTCCTTCTACAGATCATATTATAGATGAGAAACTAAGGCAATCAGGATTAAATGATTTCCCAGGGTTGGCTTTGAACTCAGATCTCCTTGACTCTTGATCTTATACTCCATCCACTGTGTCACTTAGCTATCTTCTTTATAGCTAGTGGTTTCCTATTTTAATTTAATTTTCTTACTAATTAGATGCCCATTTCTTTTTTACCCAAGTTTGCTCATCACTCTATAAATTTGGCTCTTTGAAGGTTCTTGTCACTATCACTTTAGTTTAATTGTCTTGTGCTTCCAGCGTACATCAGAAATTCATTCAAGCCCATTTTTTTTCCCCCTCAAAATATAAAATCTCATTTCTTAGATATATTCATTTATTTATAAAACATCTGTAAAAGCAATTTACTGTTATTGAAATTATCCATAGAATGGCCATTGTGGAAACTAACCCAATTTAATGATGACAGAGAGGTCCCAAGTACTACTTATCTTTAATAAGGCTACAAGATGGACTGTGATTTTATTGGTATAGATACATCTGGAAGAAAAAACACCTTCTACAAATTCAAGTTTGAATCTTCTTTGCAACTCAAAATCTTAGAGATTGTATTGAGAGTCCAAATGACTTATTTGGGGTCATAGAACCATTTGATATCAGAGGGAACAGTTGAACCCAGGTCTTTCTGTCTCTGAAATCACCTATCTAATAAATATTCCTGTGTCTCTCATTGGTCTTTCTTTGTTCCCAAGAAGGAAACCTCTCAACTTCTTATGCCTTTATCTTGTAAAAATTAAAATCCATTCTAACTGCCAATGTGAGAACTTCTTTTCTCCCCTTCTCTTGCTTTCCCTACAGTCAAGAAACTGATTTTCTTTAATTTTTTTTAAACATATGTTTCTCATTGTTGGTGAAATTCTTTTCTCTTTCTCTTTGAGCTATTGATTCCTGTCTTTCCTTAAAACATCTTTTAAAAACTTAAAATTTTCCTTTTGGGCTTTAGTGAATGGCCTTTGAAATAGTTTTGCTACTTTCTGTATTGTGGGAAAAGATTTTTATTCTATTAAAATTGCTTGCTATTCTTTTATGATACCTTTGAAAAAGTTACTATGCTTGGAATGCTATATGTCTAAGCAGTTGTGTGCCCAAGGCTTGAATTTTCTGTACTTGCTCTTTTCTACAGTGAATTGTGGAAGTCAAAAGACTATCAATGCTGTCTGGCTTGAGATTGTAAAATACTCTTCAAGTATTTTTTCTGCTACCTAACTCATTTTGAATTTTCATTATCTGTTAAGAATATTTTGAAGAGCAGATGATTTTGTCTGTGGTTCTCTCTTCACTGATGCTGATCGTAACCTTTCAACAATTTATTAGATCATCTATTAAAATTTCTGTGGTCAAAACTTTTGTTATCTTTCTTCCAACTAGATGATGAACATCTCTGAATATTAACTAGTCTGCTGCTCAAAAAGCAGACACACAGTTACTCACAGGGTCCTTATTCTAAACCAGACATTCTTAATCTTCTTTTATCTCATGGATCTCTTAACATTCTGGTGAATCCTATAGACTCCTCTTTTTGAATGCATACAATAAAATTACAGAATTACAAAAGAAACCAATTATGCTGAATGGTAGTTATCAAAATGTTTTAGAAAACCCAATTTCATGAAATCATAGATATCTACTCATGAACCTTATGGCAGTCCTAAGTATTGGTGAACCTGTATACCTCAGATTCAGAAGCTCCCTTCTGTTCAAAAAAGTAAAATGAATATGGTATTGGGCCTTGATTTTTTTTTAAATCATAACTTTTTATTTTAAAAATATATGCAAAGATAGTTTTCAACATTCATCCTTACAAAACCTTGTGTTCCAATTTTTTCTTCCTTTTCTCTTCCTCCTTTCCCCTAGATTGCAAGCAATCCAATATATGTTAAACATGTACAATTCTTCTATACATATTTCTACATTTATCATGCTACACAAGAAAAATAAGATCAAAAAGGAAAAAAAATGAGAAAGAAAACAAAAAGCAAACAACAACAAAAACAGTGAAAAAACTATGTTGTGATCAACATTTAGTCCCTTCTGGATGCAGATGGCTCTCTCCACCACAAGTTTATTGAAATTGTGGGCCTTAAATTTTTAAGCTTTCATTTTTATTGTTATTGATAGAGGATGGTCAATACTTGTATCCATTTGTTCACTTCAATATTAATTTCTTTTTTAACTTGGAAAGACCCAATCAGAAGATGTAATATTTTAAGAAATAAGACTGACTTTGCAGTCTACTACCTACAGTAAGTCTTAGGGTATGAGTGGGTCAGAAAAAGGTCATCCACTTTCATCATTAAGAACATTGATTGAGCTAATTCTGAATGACTGGCTCTTGTTAGAGTGGTTAGCACTGTGTTTACTGATGTGGAAAAGTTTGCAATTCAGCATGGAAAAAATGTCTTTTCTACCATGAAGAAAAATATTCATGTCCATCATATCTAATTCATAACTTTGATGGATCTCCACTTTAATCAGTATGGGTATGCCCAATTTTGATATCATTTAGAACTTATCCAAATATTCTCATCCTGTGTGATCTTTATGTTTTATAAAGTGAATCTACTCAACACACCAGAGGCCTTCTTCCACTTCATGGAATCATAGATGTATAGTTGAAAAGGAATTATATAGGCCTTTTAATCTAAGTCCCAAATTTTTCAAAATGAGAGTGGCTATATAACTGACCCAATGTTTCATACGCACAGTAAGCACAGGAAGGAGAATCTTAATATCCTCTTCCTTAAAAGAATGAATGACTATGGTTTAATTCCCTATTGTAGAGGCTTGGTTGGTGGGCATGGAATCAGGAAAACCTGACTCATTTATAAGCTGTATAGCCATGGGTAATTAATTCATTTAACCAATTTGAATCTTATTTTCCTCATATGTAAAATGAGGGTTTGGACTCTATGACATTCTATGATACCATGAAACTGGTTGTTGCAAATCCAGTTATTTTTCCATGACTTCTTGATTTTAATATTTTGTGAATATAGCCTACTTATACTCACATGTTCTGATTTGTTCCATTGCCTTTTGCATTTCCCACAATTGTGTTTCTTCTGAAACTTTGGTGTATGATTCATAGAATTACTAAAAGAATATTGGACTTGAAAGCATTGGGTTCTGTGGCAGTGAGAAGCCTGGGATTATTAAAATTGCTGTGCGTTGTTCCAAAAGTGATTTAACCTAATCTCCTCCTTCTATTCAACTGTGAACCCAGCTTATTGTCCATAGGCAGTGTCTGTCTGAGATATATATATATTGATGGACTAATGCAATTAGTTACCCATCCAGCTATGTGCCAATATCTGGGTAATAGGTATTTCTCATCTCAAATCCACCAACACAAAAACTAAAATATAAATGGTAAGACAGCAGTTGGTGTGTGATTAATGGAGTTTTTCTGAGTTTGGCATTAATGTAGAAAGCAAAGAGTAGATAAAATCTCTGAGATTATACATCTGTCTGGATCTTGAGTATTAGATGAAAGTGGAAGCTGGCCACAGAAGACATTTCCTGGGCAACAGGGACACCTTTTATTTTCTACCATATACTTCTATCTAGGTTTTCTAATGTACATTTGGTTCTTTGACATCATCATGTGATTATGGATACTCATTACAGGATTGGCATGTTTAATTATCCTGGTGATTGATTTCCATCCTGTTGTTGCTAGGAGAAGACATGTTTGAGCTAAGATGGTAAAATAAGATTTCATGAGCTTGATTCTCCCTTTGACTTAGTTGCATTAGTGTTTCAAACACTTCAAAATGAGAAGGGAAAAGGATTTTTCCTAGTTGGAAAAGAGGAAGAGTATTCCCAGAGGACCAATGGGATTCTGGCAAATGTTTAACAAGTATGCATGACATGCTTTTTTTTAATCTGCTATTAATGTTTTCCCTATAATTTCCTTCAGTCTAGACTGACAACTGAATAATAAATTCAGCTCTAATTTGTAACATTTGCCAATTTCTGAGGTATAAATGTTTATACTGGAAACAACAATCAGCTGATTAAATCAATATGACCTGGTTCTTGCATAATCCTGTGAAGAATTATCATCATAAACTGTATTCTAGGAGCAGCTAATTGGTGCAGTGGATAGAGCACCAGCCCTGAAGTCAGGAGGACCTGAGTTCAAATCTGGCCTAAGACACTTAACACTTCCTGGCTGTGTGACCCTGGGCAAGTCATTTACCCTCAATTGCCTCAGCAAAAACCACCACCAACAACAAAAAACTGTATTCTAGAGACTTCTGGGGAAAGGAGATAACCACTACTATCTCTTGGAGATGAGCAAAAACCAGCCCTCTACTTTTTAAGAGTCAGATTAACCTCAAAGCATAATAGCTATTTCCTTCAGGTTTCTTACTGACCTTTTCTATGAGCTCTCAAAGCCCAAATGTTATTCTATGACAAGTGTATTTGGGTCTATGTGTGTAAAGTACTTTGCAATACTTTGTATGAATAACATGTACTCTTACTAAAACACATTAAATAGTGTTTGTATATATGTTACATGATAATTAAATAGTATTTCATATCAAGGGAAATTATGAAAAATAATACTGATTCTAAATACTAGATTAACAAAGAAAAGAAAAAACAGATTTTATTTGATAGTATAAAAAATGTGATGTTGCAGATGGAGTATTGGACCTAAAGTTAAGAAAGTGTAGGTTCAAATCTTGCCTTAGATACATCTTAATTATGGGACTTTAGTCATTTAATATAAGGGACATCAGTTTCTTTATAAAATAAATGAATTGGACTTAATAATCTCAAGGTTCCTTCATGCTCTAAATCTATGGTTCTATGTTCCTATCATCCTAATTAATGCCATTTATGTAAGTTTTCTTTTTCATTTATTTATAATTACCAAAAAGTATAACTAATGTATTTCACTAATTTTGTATTGCTTTTAAGTTTGTAGTAAATTTTTATTACAATAATTCTACCTATATATGTTCAATATCATAAGTTGTTGTTCATTTATGATTCTTTGATGCCAAATTAAAAATTAAATTGGAACACTGCTTGCAGCATCCTTATAAAAACATGGGTGTCTTGGAGTGTCTTTTCTGATATTGGCATTTTAAATATGGCTATTTTAAAAATTCACTTAAAAACATAGACAATTAGTTTTTTGAGGAGACTATTCCCTTTTACATACAAAATCAGATCCTTATAGAATTGAAGTTGGTACCATTTGGCAGCATTGATGAAATAAAAAAGCACTGAAAAAAAAAGATGAAGTTTCTAATTCCAAGACCTAATTCTAATAAATAAAGTAAATTATTTGACTTAATAATTTGGGCTTAAATTTTTCTGTTGGTAAAAATCAGGGGATTTGATTAGGTATTCTTTGGTTTCCTTTTAGCTCCAAAATGCTCTGAATCTGAACACTCTACTTAAAATCACTGTGGGCAAGTCATTGAACTTTAGTTTTCTTATCTGTAAAAATGAGAAGATTGGACTGGATGTCTTCTGAAGTTCTTTCTGCCTCTGGTCTAGGATACCGTGATCCTAAATCCCTTCTCAAAGGTAGGAAATAATAATAATAAATAATTAGCATTTGTATAGCACTTTCTGCGTGCCAAACACTGTGCTAAGCATTTAAAAAATAATATCTCTTTTGATCTTCAGAACACCCTGGGAGATAAGTGCTATGAACTCTATTTTAAAGTTGAGGAAATTAAAATAAATAAAGATTAAGTGTCTTACTTGGGATTATAAACTAATAAATATATGAGGTTGGATTTGAATTCAAGTCTATCTGACTTTAGCTCCAGTATTCTATCCCCTGAGTCACAGAGCTGCCCTAATGCTACCCTGCAGCTACATGATGACATTTATATCTCTATACCTATGGAGTTGATTGTTCCACCACCATGGTCTTCTTACCTAACATCATTTTTTCCTCTAATCCTGCAACAAGACTTAGTGATTGTTTGGCAAATGATGAAATTAACATACGAAGCAATTAATGTTAGTTATATTGGGAAATACAAATGGAGGCAGCATAACTTAATAGAATGAGTATATCTTCTAGGTTCCTATTGGTACAAATAATGAATTCCTGAAATGGTTGCATTATTCAGACCCATACTGCATATTTCCTTTGGACTGGAACCTATAATCATATTTTACATAATTATAACTTTGAAAAAATGTTAATTCATAAATATGTGACCATTTCAGGAAATCCATTGATTGCATAAATCAAGACTTCAGATCTGGTGTCAGAGGACCTAGGATCAAAATCTACCTCTGCTTCTTTGACTTTGTCATGTGACTTCCCCTCTTTGAAATTCATTCTTTCATCTTTAGAATGAGAAATAAGAATAAATCATACTTGAATTTATAGTTATCTTATTCATTTTTATTTATAGATGAGGAAACTGAGGCTCTGAGAGAAGTTATTTTTATAGGGTTACTCAACCAATAATCATTGGAGGCAAGTTTTGAACTCAGATACTGTGAATTCAAGACCTGTTATATTCCTAATTTTCTTTTATCTTTAACTCTAGAGAATCCACCTCCCAGAGTTAAAGATAAAAGAAGAGAACATTTGTAAAGTGCTTCTCAATAGAGAACATAGCATGCAGTCCTAGTGCAGGCTGCACTGGCTCAGCTTCAGAGCTGGGGTCAGAGGAGCCAGTAGAGGCAATAAGGTAAAAAACCTAGAGCTCAAAGATTTTAGAAACAAATGTTAAAAAAAAAAATGTTTTAAATGTAATTGGGGAAAATATTAAATAAATAAAAGTTAACAAAGTGCTTCTCAAATCTTAAAGTGCAATTATAAACACTAGAAATTGTTTTTATCTTCCCTACAGAGTGAGCTGATATGTGGTCATTTTTAGTGACTTAGGCCCAGTGTACTGACAATTCTCTTGATTCTGTTCTTCTATGGCTGTTGCCAGACTCCTGTCTCTCACCTAATACCCTTTTTCCCAACCCAGACTGAGATTAACCATGGAGAGAGAACAGTCAGATTTCTTGATAGCCAAAACACATCAATAGGAATGACTAATTTAATCTAATCAGCCTCAGAATCACTGATAATGAAAAGAAGGAAATTTATTTTCCCCTTTTTTATGAGATCACAGATTTATAATTGGGAAGTACTTTAAAAGTCAACTGATCCAATTCCATCTTTTGAGAGATAAACAACAACAACAAAAAAACCGCAGCCCAGTGTCACAAAGGTAGTAAGTTGTAGAGTTGCTGAGATTCAAACTCAAGTTCCTTTTCTCCCAAATACAATGCCTTTCACTACTGATCCATTTGTCCACAAATACTCCTGGTATTTGTGATTTCTGAGGTAAGATTATTTTTTCTGGATTTTCAGATAGTAACTTCTGTATGATTTACAAGGTGATCATCCAGAATTACTTTATCCTCCCAATTTCCTTGTTTTGAAGCTTGCTTGGTGATAAGCTTTTCACACTTGGCTTGCCTGGTCCTGAGATGATAGGCTTGCAACTTTTCCCTGGTCAGTATTCAAAGCTTGTCATCTCCATAGAATCCTAGTACTTATGCTCCACCGGAATAGCTTAGGATAACCCCTTTGCCAAAATGAGACTTTTTGTCCAGGATGTTACACTTTTGAATCATTTTTTGTTTTGGTTGATCCTTAGCCTTTATTTTTAGAGAAGTCCTATTCCCTTAATCATTATCAGTTAATGTGGTACATAAATACATTGTTTTATAGTAGAAGGCACCATGCCATGTGCATCTGTGGTCAGAAAAAATTATCTCCTCAAAATCCAAAGGGAGCTGGAACTCACCCATTTTTAGCTCGCTTTATGGTGGCATTTTAGTACCCATTGTAATTGACTACTTGGAAACATAAAATAGATCATTTATTAGAGCTGAAATATTGCTCACAGAATGTGAATAGGGAGTGGAATGTTTTCAATTTAATAAAATTAACATCTGTATGCTAAAAAAAAAAAAGGCACCATTTTTGTCAAGAAATTATTTTTTCCAGTTAGAAAATGCTGCCAAGTACTTTAGCTTTACTATGCTCTCATTGATGATTCTCTTGAAGAATGAGCCACTATTGCAATGTTCCTATTGGAAACATAAACCTGAATGGACCCTTAGAGTAAAAACAGAGCCAAAACTGGAAACCATTCACTTGTAATGAGTTAGCCATGCAGAATAGCTTTATTTTGTTTGTATAGCTGAGAAAAGTGTTTGTTTGGGTTATTTTTTTCCCAAGTACTTCTAAAGTAAATTATGATAACTTTATTTTAGAATTAGTTGTTTCATATTGATTTATATTTTTGTTTTGAAAGGTTAAAAGCATGATCTCTTGAATGTTGGGAGAATCTAAGAATGAAAACTTCCTCCACCAATGATTTTTCTTAGTTCTCTATAATTTATAAGGTTGCTTGGGGAAATGAGAGCTGAGATGACTTGCTTAGGATTCTAGGGTGTGTTGGACCTAGCTTGAACAAACTCAAAGTAAGCCTTTATGCCTTAGAAATCAGCAAATGCTTTAAATTAAGTCTTGATTTATTGTTTAGACTTTAAAAAATGATAGTGAAAATGTTATTCAGATTAAACTTAAAAGTGTGCTGTTTACATCTTTATTTCCTGGAGAGATAGTTGTTATGCCTTTCCCAACACACTTCTGCCTTGACTATATGGCCAATAACAAAGGCAGAACTTGAATCCTGTTCTTTCTGATTCTATGGCTGCTATTCTTCCTGATACTTAATGTTGCCTCTCTAATTTGGAATAAAGTATAATGTTTGAGGAGATTATTTCTCTTTAATTTAAACAATTTCATTGCAGCCATCATCAATGTCAGCTCTTATAACTCAGGGAAGGAAGGTCTCAATGGAGTGCTACAATAGACTCTGGAAGGACAGAAAGTCTGAAGGACAGACTTGGCAGCTAGAATTATGGGGAGGTAGGAAGTGCACAGAAGGGGAAGTGAGAGGATACCAAAGATAAATTTCACCTACTGCATAGTTTTGCTCATGGTCAATTGTCTCTGAGAATTATAGCTCTAGTCATCTCTATATGGTCTCCATGAATAAAGCATGTGGATAAAGTGGTGAAGATTCCAAGGAGTAGGAAAATGAAAGGTTAAAAAGATGAGCTATGAAAGAGAAATCTAAAATAAAAGAGATTATTCAGCCTGTGGAGAAAAAAGAAAGTTGAGTTTTTTAAGAGTTGATACATAGAGCACTGCCATAAGTTATTTTCAGTCTATTTTGAAAAGGAGCACAGTAATATTGACTGTAATGTGAAATATTTAAGTTAAACATGAAGATAGACTCATAACTAGCAGCACTGGGACTGGACAAATCCATTGATAGAGATTGTGTAAAAGAGAACATGTCCTCTCATTGAGAGGTGGGAGGAGGGAAAGTGACATGATGTAAAGGGACAGTTGGAGTGTCTTCTGTGACACTGAAAACTAGACACAGAGGATGAAGAATAGAAAAATTCCCTCTCAAGAGGAAAATCTACCTTCCACCCAGTCCCTTTACATGTCACTGCCTTGGGGCAAAGCATTATTTGCATTTCCATTAGGAAGAACTTCTAGATAGTAAACGCTACAAGTACTTTGGACTGAAATCTTTCACTTTGAAAGTCTTTGAAGAGATGATTGAGTCTTATCTACCCAGCATAGATAAGCATTATAACTCCTTAAGGGAAAGTATGGGGGGGGTAGGGTGAACTAAATGACCTCTCAATGTCCTTTACAACCCTATTATTCTATGGTTCTGTAATTAATTAGTGAATAAGTGAACCAGCTAATTAATATTACAATTAAATCTGCCTGGGGTATGCTTATGGCATCCTTGGCAATTCTGAAAAAGTAATAAAAGTCTGTCCTAGCCCTTTCCTACTTTCTATATTGAGGACTGGCCTTTCTACAAAAGATAGGTTATGTTGTGGGGAGAGTGATGTAGTCCTGCTGAGTTATCAGAGTTTATCCTGCCCTATGGCACCATCACTGGACAATTCTGTTTATCACAGGATAGTGGGCAAAAGAAAATTAGCAATCAGATGCAGCAGCATGTTGAGAGATCAACTCTTTTGCTTTTGGCAAGAACTAATGATTCTTTTTTTTTTTTTTTTTGCAAGAGCAGCATAATGCTTTCTCTGGCCTTCCATTGCCCCCCTCTCCCCATGAAATAAAAATAATTTGCATTCAATTCTGCAGTAGTGTGCCATAGAACTTTTTGGGGAAAATAAAGACTAGGAATCATCTAAAAACAGTGGCTTAGCACAAGTAAAGCAATTGGATTGTAACGTAGCACAGCACAGCAATACTAGACTTGTCTTATTGTGCTGAATGTCCACAAAGCATAAAACTTTCATTAGAAAAACAAACAGTGGAAATAAATTGATATGATAAAGTAAGACTGCTGCAATTACAATAGAATTTCCCTCTAATAATTTCTTTTCATATTATGTTTCCCACTAACACAGGGAGTTGTCTTTTTCATATGCAAAAAGAAATTACTCCCCAAATTAAAGAAAACACACTGATGTGATTATTTATTTAAGATTGCTGAATTAGAATTGTCATTATTTTCATTATTCTCAAAAACAAGCATTTATTTAGTACTTACTATTTGCCAAAGTCTTGTGATAAGTATTATAGATGCAAAAAACAAAAACAAAAAGCACAAGACAGTACCTATTCTTGAGCACAAAATATATGATGTGTAAATAGTACAATCTCAGAGGAGAGCACACCTTGCAGAAGGTGGTATTGGACTTGAGAT
This sequence comes from Myrmecobius fasciatus, assembly GCA_023553655.1. NCBI lineage: Eukaryota > Metazoa > Chordata > Mammalia > Dasyuromorphia > Myrmecobiidae > Myrmecobius > Myrmecobius fasciatus. Next base: position 269,715 of record JAJPUD010001507.1, on the reverse strand, counting down.
GAGATTTAGGATCATGGGATCTAGATCAGAGGCAGAAGAAATCTTGGAAGACATTATCAACCTTCCCATTTTACAGATGAGAAAATTAAAGTCCAAAAACTTGCTAATTGTATTAAAAACTTTATAATGCTTAGTTTTCAGTCACAGTAGACATCCCAACTCTCTGAATGTCCCATGGGCTAAACCTGCACAGAGTGACTTTAGGTAGTGTATTCAGATCTATGGCATTTTGGAGTTAAAAGGAAAGCAAAGAGCACTTAGTCAAATTCCCCGATTTTATCATCAGAGAAAGTAAAGCCCAAGTATTTAAAGTGAAATTGTTCAAAGCTACCTATTAATTTATCAGGATGAATATCTGGACGAGGTCCTGGAATTATAAAATTATAAAAATAAAATAAAATAAAGATTTGGTATGTAGATGGCTTTAAAAAATACCAATATTTAAAATAATGCTACCAATAGCTAAAATGACTCTTCCAGACACTCATGTTTTGTAGGGATGTTGCAAGAAGTGTCTCAATTTTTATTTTTAATTTGACATCAAAGAACCATAAATGAACAACAAATTATGATATTGAACATATGGAGGTAGAATTTCCTATTGTAATCAAAAATTACAACAAAAAATACTTTTATGTGAACTGCTCCATTTTTGTATGTGGATGCAAATGATTTTTGAGCACAAACTTAGGAGTTTATGTTTATCCCTATTCAATTCTATCTACGTTGTTGAGATTTTTTTTAAAAATTGTGCTATCTATGAGATCTGATAAGCTTGCTTTTTATAGATTCATTGAAGTCATTGATAAAAAACACCATATAGCTTGCAACTAAATATCTCCCTCTGGGTTGTTATCAATATATTAGCTAGATTTTTTGAAGTATAGTTTCTCAGTTAGAAGTAAATTCACCTTTCATTTACTACACCTAGCCTAACCTGCATTTAAAAAAAAAAAATCTTCCTTTTTTCTTCTTTTTCTGATTTATTTTATAATAATCGCTTTTTATTTTTCAAAATACATGCAAAGGTAGTTTTTAACATTCACTTCTGCAAAACCTTGTGTTCCAATTTTTTCTTCCTCCGTCCTCACATCCCCCTCTCCCAAAACAGCAAGCAATCCAATTTAACTTAAACATGCAATTCTTCTAAACATTTCCACATTTATTATGCTGCACAAGAAAAATAGATTTAAAAAATGAGCAAGAATAAAAAGCAAGCAAACAACAACAACAAGGTGAAAACACTATGTTGTGATCCACATTCAGTCCCCACAGTCCTCTGTTTGGGTGCAGATGGTTCTCTTCATCACAAGACCATTGGAACTGGCCTGAATCAACTCATTGTTGAAAAGAGCCAAGTCCACATAATCTTGTTGTTGCCATGTATAATGATCTCCTGGTTCTGCTCGTTTCACTCAGCATCAGTTCATGCAAGTCTCTCCAGGACTCTCTGAAATTGTCCTGCTAGTCGTTTCTCACCGAACAATAATATTCCATAACATTCATATGCCATAATTTATTCAGCCATTCTCCAATTGATGGGCATTCATTCAGTTTCCAGTTTCTTGCCACTACAAAAAGGGCTTCCACAAACATTTTTGCACACGTGGGGCCCTTTCCTTCCTTTAAGATCTCTTTGGGATATAGATCCAATAGAAACACTGCTGGATCAAAGATTATGCACCAATTGGTTGCCCTTTGGGCATAGTTCCAAATTGCTCTCCAGAATGGTTGGATTAGCTCACTGCTCCACCAACAATGTATTAGTGTTAATAAAATTCATAAGATTACTAAGGAAACTAATTGAAACAGTTATCTATATCTATCTAATTTTAAAGTATGCATAATCCAGATTGAGAACTTTTGTGTCTCCACCAGTTCTTATTTGAGCAAAATGGTTATCCATTCATTGCTTGCAGACTTCTAATGTTGGGGACTCATTACCTAATGAAACCATCAATCCACTTTTGAATAACAAATTTTAATGTTTTATGTTTATACATATATATGCACACACATATGTGTATACACATGTACATATAATATATACATATATATCATATATGTTACTTATATGAATCAGTTTCTACTCAATGTAATTAATTGTGGCTTCTAAATAAAAAACTAAATTTAAACTAACTAAATAGCATATATCAACTCTTCAAATATGATACTAGGAAACAGGAGGCCCGTATTCCATTTTTCCCTTTTACTACTTACCAAATGATGGTTTTCATCTAGTTGGGTCACTTCTGTGAGCCCCAATTGCTTAACCTATAAAACGGAGATGACTTTACTTTTCAGGTGACAAGAAAATGGAGCAGTTAATAACCTGTTGCCTAATCCAGTTCTAATATCTAGTATTGTACCAAATCAAGCATAGAGAAATGCTCTTTTCTTTGCCATATGGGTCAGAGGATGTAGATATATTAAAACTTCTTTTTGCCCAAGGCAAAACTGAAAGGTAGCTAAACTAAAAATGTGCTTGAAGCCAGGCCATCCAAGTCCAGAGCAGAGTTAACAGGAGCATGTGGAGTCTCACTGAGTACCTGCTGCCAAGACTTTTCTTTGTCCTCCCTTGTCAAGCATGTACGTGAATGTTAGTTCTATTTCTAAAGAAAGAGGTTCTATACCTGGGCAGAATTCCCTTGCCACTGAGTGATCGAGCAGGATTGGCTCAGACCTTGGAAAAGATAAGCGAAATTCATTGATGGAACATACACCATCATAGTCACCGATGAAAACAGGCACATAATGAAACAATAGCCAATGAGTCACAGACTCCTATTCAGACCAAATCAGCTTCAGTTTTGACTTTGAATAATGAAAGCACAGATATTCTCGACTTTTTGGCTTTTTTTAGGATGAAGGTTGTTTCTCTTCTTGAACTTAAATACTAAGTTTATACGGTAAGATTATGTGGAGTTCATGAGTGGGTTATTTTTGTTTATTAGTTTTCTCTTTTGATATAGTGCAAAGAGACTCAGATTCAGAAGTCTGAATTCAACTACCTATCCCTATCCTTACTAGCTATTTGGTTTTGAGCAAATCATTTGCCCCTTCTGAACTTCAGTTGTCTTATCTACAAAATATAGTTAATTTTAACCTAGCAATGCTGTCCAAGTTTTTGATAATATTAAAGAATTATTAATGAACATTAATTAGACACTATATATAGCCCAGTGGATAGAATGCTGGGCTGGGAATCAGGAAGAGTCCTTTTCCTGAGTACAAATTTGGGCTCAGTGACCTTGTTGTGTTACCCTGGGCAAGTCACTTAACTCTGTTTGCCTCCATTTTCTCATTTATAAAATGAACTGGAGAAGAAATTGGCAAACCACTCCAGTGTCTTTGCCAAAAAAATGCCAAATGGGTCACAAAAATTTTGACTGAACAACACAAAAATATGTCAAGCTCTGTGCTAGTCACTGGAAATACAAACAGGAAAGTGAAACAATTCCTGCTCTCAAAGTTTTTATGTCAAAGTGAGATTTTTTAAAATTTCTCATTAATTTTAGGAGGGGAATGATATGATTCTTTGTCTTCTGACTACATTTAAAGTGATAGCATCATTAATAGCTAGAAATGTCTAGATAATTTTGAATTTTTGATATGTCATTGAAATTATTTGGACTCAGCCAAAAAGAAACAAATAAACACTTTTACATCCATTATTGAAACATTAGGCTAAAACTTTGGTTATACTATAGTCTTAAGTCTCCTCAATGCTAGATATTTGCATTAATCTCTGTTTTTTACAGCATAGTGCTTTTTCTAAATACAGAACAACCATCTTGTCCCCAGTACTGATTATCTTTATAATAAAGAATAACACTCATGTAAAATCCACAAAATAACTTAAATCTTCTATACTTTTCATTCCCCATCTCTTTGCAAGAATGCTGTTTTTCATTATATGTTCTCATGGACCAAAATTGGTCATTGCAATTTATCTGCAATTTATCATTCTTGATCAAGTAACTATTCCAACTCCTATTTATTTCCCAGATGAAGAACAAGAGGCTAGTATCTTCCTTCAGTTAATTATTTGTAATATTGTATTTGTATTAGTTTTTGTGCATTCAATTAGTTCCTCTGGAATAAGAATTGCCTTTGTTTTGCTTTGCTTTACTTGACTTCATATCACAGTGCACTTAGTAGGCACTTAAATACTTATTGATTGACTGGCTATCTAAAACATCTTGCTTAGAGTTTCACAGCTACTTTAATGACAGAGAAAGAACCAGAATCTAGAGTTTTTGATTCGCAGACATAAAATTCAAGCAAATACAGTGTATAGATAGATTCTGGTACTCTAAAAATCTGTTCTGCCTCCTCATATCTATCTTTGAATTTCTTTGGTTTCCTTTGCAGCTAAAGTCTTTCTAAAATCAGCTTGTTCATCATTTTTGTAGAACAATAATATTCCATTACCTTCATATACCATATTTTTCAGCCATTCCCCAATTGATGGGCATCTACTTATTTTTCAATTCTTTGCTACCCCAAAAAAGAGCTGCTACAAACATTTTTGCATAAATGGGTTCTTTTCCCTTTTTTATGATATCCTTGGGATAGAGACCCAGTAATGGCACTGCTGGGTCAAAGGGTATGCACAGTTTTATAGCCCTTTGGGCATAGTTCCACATTGCTCTCCAGAATGGTTGGATCATTTCACAACTCCACCAACAATGCATTAATGTCCCAGTTTTCCCACATCCCTTCCAACATTTATCATTATTTTTTCCTTTACCTTAGCCAATATGAGAGGTGGTAACTCAGAGTTGTTTTAATTTGCATTTCTCTAATCCAGAATGATTTAGAACATTTTTTCATATGACTAAAGATGACTTTAATTTCATCATCTAAAAATTGTCTGTTTATATCCTTTGACCACACCAATTGGGAAATGATTTGTATTCTTTATAAATATGACAAAGTTCTTTATACATTTTTGAAATAAAATCTTTATCAGAAATAATAGCTATAATTTTTTCCCCAGCTTTGTACTTACCTTTTAATCTTGTTTCTGTTGGTTTTGCTTGTACAAAACCTTTTTAATTTAATGTAATCAAAGTTGTCCATTTTGGCTTATATAAAGTTCTCTAGTTATTCTTTGGTTATAAATTCCTCTCTTCTCCAAAGATCTGATAGATAAATTATCCCTTACCCTCCTAATTTGCTTATGTTATCACTCCTTATGCCCAAATCATGTATGCATTTTGACCATATTTTGGTATGGGGTGTGAGTTGTAGATCTATGCTGAATTTCTGTCATATTATTTTCAGTTTTCCCAGCAATTTTTATCAATTAGTGAGTTCTTATCCCAGAAGGTGGAGTTTAGGGGTTTATTAAATACTAAGTTACTGTAGTCACTGATTATTATGTTGTATGTCTAATCTATTCCATTGGTCTACCATTCTATTTTTTAGTCAGTACTGAATGGTTTTGATGACTGCTGCTTTATAGGATAATTTTAGGTTTGATACTCTAGACCACCATACTTTATATGTTTTTTTAATTAATTTCCTTGATATTTTTGACCTTTTGTTCTTCTAGATGAATTTTGTTATTACATTTCCTAGCTATATAAAATAATTTTTTGGTGGTTTGATTGGTATGGCATTGAAAAAGTAGACTGAGGCAGAATTGTCATTTATTATATTAGCTTGGCCTACTAATGAGAAACTGATATTTTTCCAATCATTTAATTCTGACTTTATTTATGTGAGAAGTGTTTGATAATTGTGTTCATAGGTCCTGGGTTTGTCTTGGCAGGTATACACCTAAATATTTTATTTTGCCTATAGTTATTTTAAATGGAATTTCTCTTTCTATCTCTTCTTGCTGGGCTTTGTCAGTAATATTTAGAAATTCTGTTGATTTTTGTGGCTTTATTTTATATTATTATTAAATATACTTATATTATATATTATATTTATATTTTATATTATACTTATATATAAGATATAAATATTTTATATTTATTTTATATTCACAGATTTACTAAATTTATGAATTGTTTCTTTTTGGTTGATTTTCTAGGATTCTCTAAATATACCATCATATTATTTGCAAAAAATGATAGTTTTATCTCCTCATTGCTTAGTCTAATTTCTTTAATTTCCTTTTCTTTTTTTTATTGCTAAAGCCAGCATTTCTAGTACAAAATTGAATTGTAGTGGTGATAATGGGCATCTTTGTTTCACTCCTGATCTTATTGAGAATGTGCCCAGCTTCTATCCATTACAAATAATGCTTGCTGTTAATTTTAGATAGATGCCACTTAATATTTTAAGGGAAAACTCCCTTTATCACTGTGCTTCCTAGTGCTTTTTATAGGAATGGGTGCTATATTTTATCAAAAGCTTTTTTTTTTGTATCTATTGAGATTATCATATAATTTCTGTTGGTTTTGTTTTTAATATGGTTGATTATGGGAATAGTTTTCCTGATATTGAACCAGCCCTGCATTCTGGGTATAGATCCCAATTAGTAATAATTGTGTTATCCTGCTGATAAGTTGCTGTTATCTCTTTGCTAATATTTTATTTAAAATTTTTGCATCAATATTCATTAGTAGAAATTTTCTTTGTTTTTGTTCTTCCTGGTTTAGGTATCAGTACCATATTTATGTCACAAAAGGAATTTGACAGGACTCCTTCTTTGCCTAATTTTTTCAGAGAGTTTACATAGTATTGGAATTAATTGTTCTTTAAATGTTTGGTAGAATTCTTTTGTAAATTTATCAGGCCCTGGAGATTTTTTTCTTGGATTATTCGTTGATGTCTTATTCAATTTCTTTTTTTAAGAATGGAACTTTTTAAGTAATTTATTTCCTGTTCTGTTAATCTAGGAAATTCATATTTTTGCAAATATTCATCCATTTCAAATGGATTGTCTGGCTTGCTGGCATACAGTTGGGCAAAATAGCTCCTAATTATTGTTTTAATTTCTTTTTCATTGATGGCTAGTTCATCCTTTTCATTTTTGATGCTGTTAATTAGTGTTTTTTCCATTTTTAATGAAATTAATCCAAGGTTCATGTATTTTGCTTTTTTTTTTTTTCCATAAAACCGGCTCTTTGCTTTATTAATTAGTTCAATAGTTTTCTTAGGTTCAATTTTATTAATCTCTCTTATGAGTTTCAGAATTTTTAATTTGGTGTTTAATTTGGGGTTTTTAATTTGTTCTTTTTGTAGTTGCATACCCAATTCATCTCTTCTTTCTCTATTTTATTAATGTAATTATTTACAGATATAAAATTTCCCCAAAGAACTGCTTTGGCTGTATACCATAGGTTTTGGTATGTTGTTTCATTATTGTCATTCTCTTGAATGAAATTATGGATTGTTTCTGTGATGTTGTGTGACCTATTCATCATATAGGATTAGATTAATTTCCAATTGGGGTTTAATCTATCTTTTCCTGCGACTTCATTGAATATAATTTTTAATGCATTGTGGTTTGAAAAGGAAGCATTTACTATTTATGCCTGTCTGAATTTGATTGTGAGATGTTTATGCCCTAATACATGGCCAATTTTTGTGTAAGTGACATGCACTGCCAAGAAAAGCATGTATTTCTTTCTGCCCCTATTCACTTCTGTCATATCTGTTTCCTAGGATTCTATTAGCCTCTCTAGTTTCTTTCTTGTTTATTTTGTGATTAAATTTGTTTGATTCTAAGAGGGAAAGGTTGAGGTCCCCTATTGGTATAGTTTTGCTGTCTATTTCTTTCTTTAACTGGCTTAAAATCTTGTCTAGGAATTTGGCTGCTCTAACATTTGGTTCATATAGATTTAGCATCATTGTTTACAGTGTCTTTCATCAAAATATATTTTCCTTCCTTATCTCTTTTAATTAGATCTATTTTACTTTTGCTTTATCTGAGATGAGAATTGCTATCTCTGTTGTTTTTTTTTTTTTTTTTTTTGCTTCAGCTGAAGCATAATAGATTTTGCTCCAGTGTTTTTCCTTTACTCTTTCTGTTTCAAATGTGTTTCTTGTAAACAACATATTGTAGGATTCTCTTTTTTAATCCACTCTGCTATTTGCTTTCATTTTAAGGGAGAGTTCATTCCATTCACATTCACAGTTATGATTACCACCTCTGTATTTCCCTCATCCTATTTTCTCCTGTTTATACTTTTGTTCTCTCTTTTCACCTTGTCCCTCTTTAATAGGGTTTCCTTTTTTTTAATAGTGTTTTCTTTTCAATCCACCCAACCTACTATCTACACTATCTTCTTAATATCACCCCTCTTGCTTCTCTTACCCCTTTCTCCTAGTATTTAGGCCCTCCCTTCTATCCCTTTTCTTTCCTCTTTCCCCTCTTACTTCTTTATAGGGTAAGATAAATTCCCATACCCAATTGATTGTTGTTCTCTTTGAGCCAAAACTGATGAGATCATGCTTCAGACAATGCTCATCCCCTCCCTTCTTTCCAAATTAGTTTTTTGTGCTTCTTCATGTGATTTAATTTGTCTCATTATATCTCCCTTTTCCTTTTCTTCCAGTACAGATCTTTTCCCATCCCTTAATGTTTTTTTCTTTAATATCATCACATCAGAGTCCATTCACAATCACATTCTCTATGTGATGCCCCCTTTCACTGCCCCAATAACAGATACAGTTCTCAAAAGTTAGAGATATCATTTTCACATCTAGGGATTCAAACAGTTTAACTTTTAAATTATATATATATATATAAAGGTAAATAGGGGGACATATATTTATATATGTCCCCCTATTTACCTTCTTATGCTTCTCTTAAGTCCTGTGTTTGAAAATTAAATTTTCTGTTTAATTCTGTTTTTTTCAACAGAAATGATTGAAAGTCTTTTACTTCAATGAAGATCCATCTCCTTCCCTGCAAGATGATGCTCAGTCTTGTTGGGTAGTTAATTCTTAGTGGTAAACCCAGGTTCTTTGCCTTCTGGAATATAGTGCTCCAATCCTTTATTGTAGAAGCTGCCAGATTCTGGGTAATCCAGACTGTTTGTTGCTTCTTGATGCTTTATTTGCTTGTGTCTGGCAAATTTCAGTATTTTTTCCTTGACATTATAATTCTGGAATTTTGCAATAATGTTCCTTGGGGTTTCTCCTATGGGAACCCTTCTTTCTCATTATAATTGATGTATTTTTTTCAGAGACTACTTTCCCCTCTATTTCTGGTACATCAGGCATAGTTTCCCTTGATGATCTCTTGAAGAATGCTATTCAGGCACTTTTTTTGGTCATGGCCTTTAGGTAGGCCAATGATTTTAAAATAGTCTCTCTTGTATCTATTGTTCAAGTCAGCTGTTTTTCCAATGAGATATTTTACATTTTCTTCATTTTTTTTCACTCTTTTTAATTTGTTTGACAGATTCTTGATGTCTCCTGGAGTCATTAGTTTTCATTTGTCCCATTCTAGTATTTAATGTGTAGTTTTCTTCAGTTAGCTTTTGTATCTCTTTTTCCATTTGATTAAATTTACTTTTCAAGGTGTTTTCTTCAGTGTATTATTATTATTATTATTATTTTGCATTGGGCCAACTATATTTTTTAAGGAATTGTCCTCCTTTTCCAACCTGTTGACTCTCTCGTGCATACCTCTCATTTCTTTTCTCATTTTTTCTCTTCTATATCTTTTATGAGGTATCTTTTTTGAGCACTTCCAAGAAATCTCTTTGGGCTTGAGACCAAGCATCATATTGTTTTTTGGGATTTCCTTTGTGAACATTTTGTCCTGATCTGATTTGGTGTTTTGATCTTCCCTGTCACCATACTAACTTTCTATAGTCAAGGTTCTTTCCTGTTAGTTGCTCATTTTCTTTTTCTTTTTTTGTATTTTCTCTTCTTATAACTTTTATGGTTAAGTTCAGCTCCTGGGGTAAATGAGGTGCTATTTCAAGCTTCCTGTGCAGCTCTGAGTCTTGGCTTTGAGCATAAAGCCCCATTGTGTTTTCAGGGGACAGCATTGCCTGGTCTTTCTAGGAAACAGTTTAGTTTCCAAGAATTTACCTTCAGAGCTGGAACTGGAGGGTGCCTCTGTGTTCTGTTCCACTTCTGAGCTAGGACAAAGGGTCTAAGTGGGAGATTTGCTGTGATTAAGTCCTCCCACTGACTTTCTTGAACTCTTCCTGAGCTGAGCTGAACACCCCTTTTCACCCCAATGAGACTGACCTTTTTTTGAAGTTTTTCCAATATATTTTGAGCTGGAAAGTGGTTTCATTCCATCAGACTTTGTTCAAAGGTCTGGTTTCATGTGGTTTGTGAAGGAAACTGGAAGAACTCAAGTAACTTCCTGGGTTTACTCCACCATCTTGGCTCCAAGTTGTTAGTAAATCAATTGATTAATAAGTTATGCTTTCTTTTCTAAGTATTCCAAAGATTTCTGGAATGAAAGAGGGGTCATTTTTATCTTTCTTTCCTCTGTGCCTAACACAGCATCTTTATTTGTTTAGTTTAACAAAATGTTGTTAACATCTTTAAAAAATTCAGTCATGTAAGTTTGACCAACTCATTTTCTCTGGCTCTTGTTTCTTCATTTATAGATGGAATATCATCTATGCATAAAAGCATTGGACCAGATGACCAGAAGGTTTCACTTGGAAATAAAAGAAAATAAAAGAATATCAAAAGATAGTCTTCTTGAGTTGTACAGGATATTCTTCAAATAAACAAACAAAAAATCAAACTTTTGATTTCTCTCCCCCTCCACCTAATCCTATACTCTATACACTTAAATTACTACATAGCAGAGTATATTTTTATAGTTTAGGATGTTGATCCTGGAACTCTGTATCAAAGAAATTTATAATAATGTTTGAAATATGCTGCTTCCTCTACTAAAATTCTAATCCATTGTATCATAAGGAGTAAGAGGCAAAACTAGAATCTTAGCTCAGGTCTTTTAACTTGACTTTATCCTACAAAAATGGTTTGTTGGGAGTTGCATAAATGAAAAGTGTTCTTGAAGGCAATACTATTACAGTATATTCTCTAGTAAGTCCTACTAAGCTAGCAAGTTTTAGGGTATAGATCTACTGACATTCTACTTGTCTAATGCTGTGATCTATAGGAAAGAGGTGTAAAACTGGGTCCAAAATTGGGAGATCAATCCATAGGGGAAAAAGAAAAGAGGAAGTGACTCATTAGTAAAAAAGTACAAATTAATTCCAAGTTTAAGATTCAGAATATAAAATCAGGGTATATAAGAGTAGGACAAATAATTGTTTGAAGTTCTAGTGATAAGAAAGGAGCAGGGTGAATGTTATGTTCTAGGTATCAAAAACCTCCAGCATATTTAACTATCCAGTCCCAAGGAGGCTGGTATCCAAGTCAGAGAATCCAACCAACAGAATGACTGAATAGATAGGATCAAGAAAGTAATATTTACTGAGTAACTAGGAAGTAGTTCAAGGAACACATTTATGGGGTGTGGAAAAAACAAAGGTCTGACAATTAATCAATTGATCAACAAATATTTATTAAGCATCTATTATTTGTGAGGTACTGTGCTAAGTGCAACAGATTAAAAACAAACAAACAAAAAACAATCCAAACCCAAAAACCAAATCAAAAATTCCAAAAAACCAAAACCAAACAAACAAACAAACAAACAAAAAAAAAGTGACCCTGGCTCAGGATGCTCACAACATAATGGGGAGAAGATATTTAGACAAATATATGCAAACAAGCTCTATATAGGATAAATAGGAAATAATTAATAGAGGAAAGGCATCAAAATTAAGAGAATAGAGAGAACTTTCTGAAAAACATGGGATTTTAAGTTGAGACCAAAGGAAACCAGGAAGGTCAATAATTAGAAGGACAAGGAACAAGACAATCACTCATTTTTGACTACCAAGGCTGAAGTCAGGATCTAATCTCAAGTCTTTTGATTTAACTGAGCAAAAAAGAAAAATAATTCAGTTTTATAGAAGTGACAAGAATTTTGGGAAGAAATAATTGGGCCAATCCAATGTTTATGATAGTGAACAAAAAATATTGAGTGTATTCACAAATGCTAGTGAAAACAAATTTTGACTATCTGGAGAAAGATAGAAAAGGTCATTTCCAATAGTCTGAGACTTTCAAAGGGAAATCTTCTCATAAGGAATAGGAGAACATCAAGGAAGTAATTGTGCAAATACAGAAACAGTGATGTTGATGAATAAGAACAGGGCAAAGTGTTCAAAGAGACCAATGTGATGTGGTTATCAAGGGAATTCAACAAAAAGTCTAGGCTTTAAAAGATCACATTTAAAAAATAGAAACAATTGCATGTAACAATGGGCAAATTTTAAAAAAGATCCAAACTTTTAAGAATAATTCTAGGAATTCTATGATCTACAATGTGCTGAAATTTGCAAAATAGGATAAAAGACAATAAAAACAACTTTTAAACCTATATTCTGGGCTAGGTGATGCAAAGTAAAGGGTGAATGAGAAAAAGAGGTAGATAATCTTGATGTAATTTTTTTTTTCTTATTGAAGCTTTTTCATTTTCAGAACATATGCAAGGATAAATTTTTTTGTTACCACTGACCCTTGCAAACCCTGTGTTCCAATTTCCTCCCCTTCCCCTCATCCCTTCCTCTAGTTGGCAAGTAATCCAGTATATGTTAAACGTGGTAACAATATATGTAAATCTAATATAGGTATACATATTTATACAATTTTCTTGCTGCACAAGGAAAATAAGATCAAAAGGGAAAAAAAAAGAAAGAAAATAAAATTCAAGCAAACAACAACAAAAGGAGTAAAAATGCTATGTTGTAATCCACACTCAGTTCTCACAGTTCTCTCTTGGGTGAAGATGGCTCTCTTAATCACAAGATTGAAACTGAGCTCAATCATCTCATTGTTGAGAAGAGCCTTGGCCAATAGAATGGATCATCATATAATCTTATTGCATGTACAATTATCTCCTGGTTCTGCTCATTTCACTTAGCTTCAGTTCATGTAAGTCTCTCTAGGCCTCTGAAATTATCCTGCCAGTCATTTCTTATAGAACAATAATATTTCATAAAATGCACATACCATAACTTATTCAGCCATTCTCCAACTGACGGGCATCCACTCAGTTTCCAGTTTCTAGCTATTACAAAAAGGGCTGCCACAAATATTTTTGTACATGTGGGTCACTTTCCCTCCTTTAAGATCTCTTTGAGATATATATCCAATAGAAGCACTGCACAATTTGATAACCTTTTGAGCATAGTTCCAAATTACTCTGCAAAATGGTTGGATCTATTCACCATTTCACCAACAATGCATCAATGTCCCAGTTTTCCCACATCCCCTCCAACAGTTATCATTATCGTTTCCTGTCATTTTAGCCAATCTGACAGGTGTGTAGTGGTATCTCAGAGTTGTCTTAATTTGCTTTTCTCTGATCAATAATGATTTAGAGTACCTTTTCATATGATTAGAGCTAGTTTTAATTTCTTCATCTGAAAATTGTTCATGTCCTTTGACAATTTATCAATTGGAGAATGATGCCATTTGATTTTCAGTATAGAAAATGATCTTCAGAGGAAATGGATAGAACAAATTTGATTAGGAGGGAATGGAAACTACAGAGAAGTGAATAAATTGAAAGCACTTTGCCATTTTAGTAATAATCATTTAATAGCTAGCATTTCTATAGCATTTACAGGTTTGCAAAATATTTTACATATTACTTCATTGGATCCTTATAACAATCCTCTAAAATAGATGTTATTATTATCCCCATTTTATAGATAAGGAAACTGAGGCACACACAGAAATGCTAAGTAATTTAGTAGTAAGGAATATCTGAAGCAGAAGTCAAACTCAGATCTTCTTAATCTAAAATCCATGGTTTATACACTGTGCCAATTAGTTATATAAATGAGTTTGTATCTAGGACCAGATAAATTTAATTACATCTGAAGTCAGTGAAATCACTGGCAGATGTGAATGAAAAACCAATTTTGGTAATCGCAGAAATATGGAAAAGAGTAAATATGCCAAAAGACTGGAGATAGGCAAATGTCCTGAAAAAGAAAAAAAAGAAAGGATATATTATAAGTACTATAGATTAGTAAGTTTGATATTGATCCACAACAAAAATTCTACAGTAAGTATTAAATATATTTGTGAGCCCTTATAAAGAGGCTTTCATTAGGAGCCAACATACATTGACTAAGAGAAAATTATCCCAAACCTCTTTCATTTTTGATATTCTAATTAAACTATTAGATCAGAGTAATGCTAAACATACAATGCATGTGTATGTTAGCAAAGTTTCTCAAAATCCTAAAAAAGCAAAGATTTTCTTTTAAAAAAAATGCAGGTTAGGCTAGATATAATATAGGTAGGTAAATTTATATCTAGGTGAGAAACTATACTTCAAAAGTTCTAACTAATACATTGATAACAATCCAGAGGGAGGTTTCTAGTTGCACTTTAAAAGACTTAGTTTTAGGTTCTTATCTTCTCCACATTTTTATCAATGACTTAAATGAATACATAAAAAGCAAGCTTATCATATCTTATAGATACCATAAAACTTGAGGGCTAAATATTATGTCATAAGACAATCAAAATTTTAAAAATAATCTCAACAGCCTACATAGAATTGAATAGGGATACACATGAGTCCTAAGTTTATGCTCAAAAATCATTTGTATCCACATACAAAGATGGAGCAGTTTACATGAAAAAGACCTAGTAATTTTACTTGAAAACAACTTCAATTAGAATTCATTGTATGATGTAGCTATTCAAAAGATAATGCATTGATAACTGTTTACAATCCAGAAAAAGGGAGACGATCATCTATTTACTGTATTTTACAATGATCACACTATGTCTAAAATAGAGTATGTTTTAGTCTTGGTGCCACATTTTTAAAGGGATGTTAATAAATGAAATCTATCTAGAGGAAAGTAAGCATGGTAACTAAAGAATTATCAAACAAATCAGTATTGTTTGGTTCATCCAGAAAAGAGACCTTATGAAAACTTGATATCTGTCCGTGCAGTAGAGCTCCAAAGAGTCCTTATGGCTTCTTCTCCTGGAAGAACATTTGGCCCTGTGAAAGAATCTTGGTTCTTAGCTTGTGTTTTTGTTCTTTTTTGTTTTAATTAAAGGACATTAATCTGGATGTTAAGGGAGCAACCCACAAGAATCCAGGAGTTGAAATTTAGGTTGAATTTTATAGTATTCAAAGCATTAATACCCCAAGATATTCTAAAATGACCTCTAGGATTCTTTCTAACTCAATGATCCAACACTCATTCACCTGGGACTTGAATGAGAAAGACTAGGGAATAAGATGAGAACCCTATCACTGGGGAACTGGGGAACCAATATCAAAGTAGGACCAGCATCCTGACTGAAATGATGATGATTCAGTAGCCTGGTATTCCTTATCTGGTAGTAGAATGACTACTGGCAGATTCTGAGATGGAATAAGGGAGGTTAATATAAAAATGTGTCAAGCAATCTATTCTACATTGTTATCTTTTTCCAATATTACTTATGTCTATACTTCTGAAATTTACATTCTTTCCCTTTATGCAAATTGACAAATATAAAGACTATAACTTCCCTTATTCTGGAGTTCTAGACTAATGCCTTCTCTTAATACAGCCAAATATTATATACTTTAATAATTAGAATAAATGTGATTTCATTAATATAATGTTCAAATATTATGAATAATAACCCATCAAATATTATAATTTTATATGATTCTTATCTATATCCATAGGGGGAGGGGCTTTTCTCTAGATCTCTTCACACTAAGTGTATATCAATAGAACTTATGGATTATCCATTGGCTATTTTTCCCTCTCAATATATGACCTGCTCATCTCCTTTTCTAGTCATACATCTCTTGGATGACAGTTTTTACAATGAGTCTCTTGGACAATTATTAATTGATCTTATGTTATACTCCATTTGTGCCCATCTTGTGCCTCTCCTTTTCTCTTTAGCTGACACTTAAATACTTCAAAGCCAAGAAGCCTCATTAGAAGAATATTGGTGTTGAAAAGATAAGCTTTTCTTTCAGAGATCAGTGTGGGATATTAAGAACACTGCACCATTTCTTAAACACATTCACTACCTTTCTCCTCCTTTTCAATTCTAGACCCAGTATTTCTGCTCATCCATAGAATGTGGGTTTTTGTGTGTGTGTGTGCACATGTGTGCAAATACACACAGGCACCCTCCCCCCCCCCCCATAAACATATCCATGACTGGTTATCAGATCTATGAGTTGTCCATCTAATTGCATATCAATCTAAACAATAAGCATTATTTATCAATCTTTTTCCCCCTTATTTCTCCTGAATATATGACCTTTTTGAATAGTCATATCATTCTACAGGCTCATATTGAATATGTGGAGAAATAATCCCTTACATCTTAACCACATGAATTATCCTAGCATGATGTATATGCACAAATTTATTTTTTGACCCCAAATTTGGGACTTAATATTTAGCCCTATTGTTTGTCCCAACTCATCAAATTTTGTTTCTTGAATCTTGATTCTGTCATCCAAATGAATTTTTTTATTCTTTTCTTCTTTGATTTATTAGTCATTATTAAATTTTTTTCTCTGCTGTCTTTTATATATATTAATATGTATAATATTATATATGTAATATGTATGTATATACAAATTTATTAGGTTTAATCTCTGACATCTTATAACTGAAAAGTAATAAAATTCTATTTACTCAAATATTACCAAGTGTAGCTTGTGAAATCTCTAGGCAAGATAATTAGTCTTTGGAAGGGTCTCCATGTCCTCATTTAATTTTCATGTGACCCTGTACATATGACATTGACATTGTTCTTTCAGTGTTGGATGCACTTTTCCTAATGAAAATATTGGAGGAGGGATTGGGTAAATCCTCAAGCATTTTTTATATTAAGATCATTCTTAGTTAATGTAGAGAAAAGTATAATAATTAAAGAAATATGGTAATTCTGGTTCAATTTCATTTTAAGTTAAGCAGTATTTCCAACAATAATATTTGGAAAGCAATTTCTGGATGATGGAGGTAAAAGTACTTTAAGGTAAAGCTATCCCCATTCTTGCACATCATTACAAAAATAAACCCCAGGTAGCAGCTTTCAAAATATCCACAGTGAATATGTGCTAATGAGAACCTTTTTTTTTTTTCAATAAATACCTTTTGAATTTGACATTTAAAGCAGTTGATTAAGGGAAAGAAATAATTAAAAGTTAATAGGAGTAGTGATAGGATTTCTGTTCCTGTACTTTCTTTCTGTGATTGCCATGAAGAATCAGATAGGCCTTGCTTGTGGTTCTTGTACTTACTTAGGCATCAGCAAGTTCTGTCTCAGTACCCCCAGTGTCTCTTTCTGGAAAAAAGCTTTGCTTAGCTGGGACCTGATTTTCTTTGTGTGAGTTCACTTGCTAGCAGAAGAGTTCTCATTTGACTAAAGGAGTATCTGTGAAAAAGACATGGTCAGGTATGTCCTGCTGTACTGAATACTAATATTCCTCCAGGAGAAGCACATTATGCTTTTATTTCTGACTGTACATTGAATTATTTACACCTTCAAGGCAGTTGATTGAACTGCAGCATCAGTCAATTAGCAAATCAAAAATTTATATGATTCCAATTTAGCATGGAGTCCTTCTCTCTCTCTTTTTTTCTTTTTAGATTTTCACCCTGACAGTGACAAATTACTCCTCTGCTGGCTGAGATTGGAAATTAAAAGCATTTAGAGTTGCTCATGCATTTATGCTAATGAGAACTTCTGATATGATTTGCATGCAAAAGAGGACAATCTGAAAGCTCATCAGTTTTTCATGCTTCCGCATTTTGATGTAGTCGAATTTTTTCTGTTTTTCTGTAGAGCAAAAATTTTTCTTCAGGAAACAATACTGAGAGGGAACAAAAACAGTTCTGCTTTTAAGTCAGAAAAGTTCTCTCTCCCTCTTTCTCTCTCTCTCTTTTACCCTCCAGTTTCTTGTCAAATCATTTGCTCTTTCAGAACTATAGCCTACATTCATTAGCATTTTAGATGTTTATCAAAGGACCCGATCCAGTAACTGCCATGCAAGATTATAGCTCAGCTTCATTTTAAATTCAGAAAGGAAAAAAAAAAAGACTTGAGGACAGATGAGAAGAGGGACATGCACCCTGACAATCTTCTTCATAGATACACCCAAATTAATCCCATTTAAAGCAAATTTGATTAATCACCAAAGGTGGCAGTTTTAAGTTTCCTATGTGGCACTGACAAATTTTGGGAATAGTCTTAGTATAAAACTCTTTCACTGACATTTAGATAAAAGGGATAGACATTAAAAATTAATAAGGAGATAACTTGGATTTTTTTTAAAGCAGAAATGTAGCTAACCAGTGATTTTCCAAGGCATTTAATTTTCTGCACAAATGTTCAGTTGTTAACGTATAAACTAGCAGTAATGGTGCTGGGGTGGTGGTGATGGGTAGCAGGTTTTCTGGGTTTTTAAAAAAAAAAAAATTCCGGCTTAGGTTTCTTCTTATTTGATCAAGGTCAAACAATGTTTTCTGCTGTCCACAAGTATTAGTTGGTGCTACTGAAATTACATTTTGCCAAATTAAATTTTCTTTTCTATTGCTTTCAGTTTTTTCTATTAGAGATCTTTGTTCCTAGGTGGCTTTTATATTGCAAATGTATTCATGCTTACTAAAGAAAACCCAGAGAGAATTATTCTTCTCTCTCAAGTGCATATAAAATCTCCTCCTCTGGTCAGTGGATGGGCTTAAAGGACATGATTCCATACTGTAGACCTATCAAGAATGGGGGAAAATCTTTAATGATGAAATCATTGGACTATGCCTTTGGATGTTTTCTTGGGTGGAGTTTGGGAAGGAGAATGAAATGGAATGGAAAGAATGCTGAACTAGGGATCCAAATACAGATCTTGTCTCTGCCCAATGACTTCTTTGACCTTGAGCAAGTTACTTAACTCAAAGCCTCCCTTTCTTCATTGGTAAAATGAGGGAGTTGGATTTAATAGCCTCTGTTTTTTTTTTTTTTTTTCAGTTGTTAATCTGTAAATTTGTGATCCTCTCAGTTCTATGGATCTAGGATTCTATGAATGGCCTTTATATATAGTGCTTTATTTGTGTTTAATATCTCATTTGAACTTTAGAATATCCCTATGAGGTAGATACTACAGATATTACCACTGAGACTTAGAGAGATTAAGCAACTTGCCTTTTAGTAAATGTCAGGTCTTCCTAGCTCCAAGTCTGGTATTCTATCCAGTTATCCTATAGTTCTATGATAATATAGTCCCTTGAATGCAGTAAGTGCTCAATAAATGATTGTTTTAACCAAACTTCAATCCTTTATTCTCTCTCTTAATATATATTTATATGGATACATTAGGATGAGGGGGTTGAGGGCTATAGGCAAATAGACTTCCTAAGTGACAATTATCTGTAGATAAGCACAAATTCAGAGAGGTATGCTTTTTCAGACAAACTTTACCTGGGGGGCAGTTCCTTTTATTGGATTTTCCTCTGTCTGTTGAAGAGAGTCAAAATACTTGTTAGTCTTTCTTTTCAAGGAAATATCAGCAAAAGAAAGGATTAACTTCTAATTTCTAAAAATTAAATCATTCTTCTTTCAGATCTTCTAGGGAAATAAAATTGTATTTGATCTCAGGTAATTATTATTTTTACCATCCTGAGAGGTAATGGTGGGGAAGCTGTGAGTACATAATTGCTTCTGCTATGAGAATGGAAGCCTCAGTGAAGAGAACAATGATTCAAGGGTGGGAGGGATGACTGATTGAAATAAAAGGCAGAGAACTTAAGGTAGTAACACAAGTGTTGGTGTGCCGACTGGTATTGCTTAGATGCTCTCTGACATAATAATTAATAATAACATTGTTAATAGCTAACAGGGCTTTAAGATTGGAAAATCTTTTAGAAGACTGAAGATTTTCAATTTTCATTTGAAACACACAGCAGCCCAGACATAAGTTGTGAATATTAAAAGTATCTATGATTTCATCATGATAGGAAACTTTCAGGATGGTGTCAGAATGCTCTTCACCAAAGTATGTAGGAATCAGTCTAATTTAGTAAGTCTAATCTAGTTAAATGACTATCCCTGGTCACATAGCTGGTAAACTTGGAAATTAAATCTGTGTCTTCTTAATTGCAAGTCTCTTACTTTCTCCACTATATCATAAAGTCCCTACAAGACACTATATGTATTCTTGAACTGTTTTATAAATGAGGAACCATTAGGTTCAGAAGGATTTAGTAATTTGTTAAAAGTTAGTAGTGGGATTCGAGCTTTGGTCTCCTTTGACTCCAGATCTAAAACTCTTTCCCCTGTGTCATGCTGCTAGGCAAATATGCTGGCAGTTACCAACCCTAACAGAAATAAGATTCATTAATTTTTCTCCTCTGGAAAGGAGACAATTTACTGCCTTCTAATAGGTGCGGACTAATTGGCTGAGTCTCTGGAATCTGCTGATGTATTAACCTAACCTGCCTGGCAATAATGGTGTTAGGGGCTGGCCAGGAGACACATACCCTTAATTCTCTGCTATTGGGGAGATCAAGGTTGGTAGCTTGCTTAAATTTAGGAATTCTGATCTTAAGAGTGACCATATGAAGTCTGGTTTATATTTGATGAGTTCCCAGGATGGGGCAGAGAGCACCAGATTACCTAAGGAAAGGTGAACTAACTCAGGTCATAAAACTTCTGGTGAAACTTCTGGGTCAATAAGTAATAGATTAATTGATGAGTGCCTAGTGAACTTCCAATCTAAGTAAAATAGGGAGATCCAGTCACAAAATACCCTCTTCCCCCAATTAAGGAGGCAAAGTCTTCATTGAAAATCAGACTATGGTGGAAAAGATGGATGTTCTAAAGTAGGTGGTGGTATAATTAATTTTGATCTTTGAGTCAGCTAAGTGGCTTAGAAGTCTTAGACTTAGTGTCAGAAAGACCTAAGGCTTCCTGCCACACTTTGTGTGATGTAATAGAGTGAATCTTTCTTAGCTTCAGTTTCCCCATCTATCAAATGAGAATTATAATAAACTCCAACTCATTGTGTTATTGTAAAAATAATATGAAATAATATATGTAAAACACTACACATATATTAGCCATTATTATAATTTGCATTAATAATCAATAAACAGCATTTATAAAGCACTTAATATATTCCAGATAGGGTACTATAGATACAAATATAATGAATGAAATAATTCCCATTCTCAAAGGCCAAATATTCTAATAGGGATATAAGTAGATATAGAATAAATACAAAGAAAATAGATATAAAATAATTAAATACAATATAATTTGGAAAAGAGGATGCTAATAAATAAGACAATATCCATTGAAGTTTTGGATTCCATTCAAAGGAGTTTCTCTAATACTAGCCCCAAATCACTGCATTGACCAGACTTCTTAAGGTACCCTAAAGAATTTTGAAGGCTTCCTTTATAATAAAGGTCTACTCATGACCCCAAGCTATTAGACTTCCTTTTTCCGTGGAGTTTAGTCACAGAATATAGATAATAATCTACAGCAATTCAGACCATGCGTTTTCATGGCACCTTTCTTCTTGCTTTGACAAATTACAGTGATGGCTTTGCCAGCTGGAATCTGGCCTCTCTGAGGAAAGTTGGAGTCTAAAGGAAAGATTCTTTAGGGGCTACAGAAGGGGTTCCATTTGGAACCTGAGGTTTTAGCCAGAAGTCACATGGAGGTTGTATCAACAACCATTTACACTTGAAAAGTACCTTGTACAAAGAGTCCCAGGACGCAGAGCATTTTAGACACTTTAAAATGTCAGTAGTTAAGGACAACAGAGAGCAGTAGCAAACATAACCTTTAGTAGAGGTATGAAGACTGACAGGGTGAATAAGAGGTAGTATGTGGGCTTTTTTTTCTTCTAAGAAGTACATTATAGACACTAAGCATTGTCTGCAACTTGCTATTGTTCCAAGTGTGAGGCTCCCAATGGATATCAGTTGGGCTTTTGTTCACTGTGGGAAGACAAGGTCAGGTCCTCAATCAACCATGCTTTCCAAGAATAAATTAAATAGATAAGCTAAATAAAAATGCAGCAAAAGAACTTTGATTTGTTGATAGGGAGACAACATTGACGAATTGGTTCTTTGCAAATATGAAAAACATCTGTGGCTTTAATAATGTGGGAATTCCCTTTACCAGGATAAACTGGGAAGATAGCTACCTGTCAATGATTTAGTAGATTAAGTTCTTGGAAATTATGTATGAGTTAAAAGACCTGCCAGGGTCTCAGAGTTAGTAAGTATCAGAGGGGGGATTTGAACTGAGCTTTTCTTGATTCTTTGCTCAGCATGCATCCATGATACCGTGATGATTGGTGTTTATCCTGCATTCCTGAAGGGGACCAATGATAGCAGGAGGGTGATATATTGACTTGCCATGAATTGGATACGAGAGGCAGAGCATAATGATTTGTTCTTTATTGTAATGATACAAAAGCATTATATATGCATAATATATTGATTTTTCCCCAGCATAATCAATACAATGACATAAATGTACTATATAATCAGAGGTATCTAGTGGTGCAGTGGATTAGAATATTGAGCCTTGAATCAGGAAGAGCTGAGTTCAAATAAAGACTCAGATACTAACTAGCTCAATGACTCTAAACAAATTATTTAACTTCTGTTTGCCTCAGTTTCCTCCTCTATAAAATGGGAATAATAATAGCACCTACTTTTCTGGATTGCTGGAAAGATCAATTGAGATAATATTTGTAAAAAATGCTTAGCACAGTGTGAGATAATTATAAAAAGTGCTTAGCACAGTGCTTGTCACATAGTAGGTATTATAAATGCTCATTGCTTTCCCTTGTTTATATGAAGCAGCAAATAGATGGCAGGGGAGGGAGGTGAGGGTGGGGTGGTGGGGGTGGATGTGGAATCAGAAACACTTCATTCAAAATCTTCATCTCACACTTATTAGCTGTATGACCCTGGGCAAGACACTGAACATATCTGGAGCTTCAGTATCTAAAAAAATAAATATAAAAATAGTATCTAACTTACAGGGTTTTTGTGAAGATTAAATGAGGGAATCTATGCAAAACATTTGGAAATCTTAATGTGCTATATAAATGTTTGCTATTATTATAAATAGTAATAATCAATAATGATAATAATAACCGTGATATATCAATCTTTGTGATCGAATCACCAAAATGAAGGCTGCAGCATTTTGGAGCAAAACTATTGTTCTTATGATTCTGACAGGATTCTTCTTTTCTGTGCTCAGCACGTGTAGATTCTTCCCTGTTTTGTGCAGAATCTTCCCCAGTATATGATTACATTTTGTACTCACAATCTTAGTCTATACTGAAATAAAAGGGCCATTCTAGAATCAATTTAGCTCATTACATTCTGCACTCAGTTGCACACAAGCTCTACTTCTTTGTAATACACATTTATTCATCTGATCAGATTTCGAAATCACTAAATAATTGTCAGGAAGAATGTTTTTTCCCTTATTCTCACTCAAGCTCTTCAAGTCTGTGATAACTCAGTTTCTAGCAATTCAATACATAGTAACAAGGATTTCTGGAATGCCCATATATCTAGATATATGTTTTTTCCTACACTATTAATCCCTTCACAAAACTTTTTTCCCCTTTTGATAGTTAGGATAGAGGAATGAATAGCTTATGTATTTTTTTTTATGGGTGACTACATCTACATCTTCAAAATCTTAAAGCAAAGGTTTTCTCTTGATTTATCTTTGCTATTCAAAAAAAGAGATCCTCCTATCTAAAAGTACAAATCAGAAAGAAGAGATACTTCTCTTTTGTCAATCCCACAACCACATGGCTACCACCCACACTTAAATCAGATGACTTAGTCTTTCATTTTGCTGAGAAAATTGAGAAAATCTAAAGCAGGGGTTTTAAACATTTTTGTGTCATGGACCCTTTTGCTAATCTTGTAAAACCTATGGACATCTCAGAATAATTTTTAAAATTCATAATTGAAGAAAATGCTAAATTTCAATTAAATGTTAGTTTAAAAAAAGATAATAAATATGTATGTACCATAATGAACACATACATATAGATACACATACATGTATATGTATACTATATTGTGTATACATACATGCATACATGCACATACACACATTTTCTCCTCCTAATTCAGCTTTATGTAATCAGAAAAATCTGGTTTCAAATTCTGTCTCTGACATCTACAAGCTATATGACTATGGGTAAGTTATCTAATGACTTTGACCCTGTTTCCTGATATGTAAAATGGTTATATAATTCAACTTGTTCCTCACTGTACTATGAGGTTGTTGATATCCTCATGCATCTGTGTATACATGTATGTTTTATATACATAATATACATGTATGGTATATGCTATATATTCATACATACACATACACAAACACATACACACTGTGGGACAACAAATTCCAATTTTTAACTTTGCTATGCCTTCCAAGGGTATAGGCAAACTGAACACAAATGTATCAATAAATCTTGTTGTTGTTGTTGTGGAGATTTAGCATTGAAATACGGGATTTTTATCAATTTTGTCAGAAATCTGATTTTTATTAGTGTGGGAAATTCCTTCCACTATGGAATATGCAATATGGTATATTTAGCATTGAAATACTGGTTTTTTATCCATTTTGTCAGAAATCTGATTTTTAGTAGTGTGGGAAATTCCTTTCACTATGGTATATGCAATATGGTATATTTAGCATTGAAATACTGGGTTTTTATCAATTTTGTAAGAAATCTGATTTTTATTAGTATGGGAAATTCCTTCCACTATGGTATATGCATGTGTGAGTATGTATCTGTGTAGGAATGAGAAGAGATTGAACTGGACCTGGGATATCATTGGTATAGGCAGTTAGCAGTTAAAGAAACTCTTCTGAAGCAAGAGGGAACCTTCTCTAAAACTGATTATTTGAGAGAATTACCTTAGTGACACTGACAGAATGTGTAGAGGCAGATCCTACTTACTTACATATATACTCATCCACACTCACACCTCACTAAACTTAACAAAAATAAGACTTTGAAGCAAATTCAAACCCTTGCAGAACCAGCCTCATTTGGAATGATGTCAGAGGTCTATCTCATCAGAAATTTTTCTCCTTATCCTTCATATTCTGGGATGCACTTCCACCTGCAATCTTCCATGGGAGTCAGGGAAGAAGAGGCATCTATTATGTTTGATCTCCTATTGTATCAACTACTTTGAACCTAATATACTTCCTCTTGATTTTTTTTTGTCTTATGCAGATATTCTCTGCTTAGGAAATTAAAATTCTTATTGTAAAATATATACAGATCTGCTTCATGAAAAAATTATTTCAAAGGCAGAGTCTAAAATCCGATATACTATGGATCTTATTGTCTTAGGATTCTAAGTAGATGTACTGATTTGAACTTCTATAGTTTAAAGAAAATGTATTGTTCATTCTTCTTTCCCTCTCAATTTAAAAGTAAATTTCTGTATTTTGCATTATTGACCTACGCTTTATTGACATGTTCTTTGATGGATAGCTATTCAACTGTAGCCCAACTATGAAGGAGAGCTATAAATCCACAGAAATTTCATCAAAAGTATATTTAAATGGATGCTGCTTAAACTCCTCTCAAATAGAGAAAATTCAGATTACTAACAATTTATTTTAGTCTTTACACAAGTTCTTCATATATGCACATATGTATTACACTGGTGGATGTGATCCATTTTACATGTACATACTTAAATGTGTTAATCCAATTATATTTCTCTTTGCTATTTCAACTATTCTCTCTTCATAATACAATTTTTATCTAGTTGATATAAAACCTATGTTATAGTTATTTTCTTTTTAACTGAGTTAGTTGCTGAGCCTCAGAGGATCCCAATTTCCAGATTTGTAAAATGAGAGCATTGAGATATAATTTAAGTAACTGAATATATTAAAGAAGAGGTGCTCTATAAGAGTTGCTTTCTTCAAGGAGCTTACCTTACAATGCCTAAGTGATGAAGTATAGTACAAGAAAAATTGAAAAAGTAGAGAGCATTAATAACTGGGACAGATCAGTGGAAGCTTCAGAATAGCCTCAAGGAGGCATGGATTCTGAAAGGTGAACCTGAGTAGGTGAGGAGGAGAGAAGCTATCCCCAGAATTGAAGAGAGTTTATGTAGCTGCATAAAGACAGAGACTAGATTATCAAGTTTGGGGACCAGCTGTAAATTTATTGTGAATAGAATGTAGAATTATGAAAGGAGGTAAGGCAAGTGGTATGTAAAGCCAGTCTGTGAAGGGCTTTAAATCCCAGCCTAAAGAGTTTGTATTTCATATTCTAGTAGAGTCACTGAAGATTGCTGAACAAAGGAATTATATGCTATATGTTAACTTTAATCTTAACCCTTTGCCCTAACAGTATTATACAGGAAAACAAACTACCTCAAAAAGATCATGTGTAAATTGGCAAATTGAGTTGAAAATATATATGCAAAGTTTAAGGGAAATTCTATTTAGTATTGCTGCTTCCTCCAAAAGGGAAATGTTGATGTAGCTTTAAATTCCTCCTTCTTAAAAATTGTCACTGTAGCATCAGATGAATGCTGGTCCTGTAGAACTGTGTTCTCAATGTAGAGTCTAGAGGCAAATAACAAATCCAAATAAGACAATTGATGCTGAAAGGTTGATGCTGAACGGGTAGACATTAGGCAGAGGATGGACTATACAGCAATTCTAGGAAGAAAGAAGGAGGTGGAAATGGCTACTCAAGGTAACAAGAAGGGGGAGTGAAAGGGAATAGAGGCTATAGACATATAAATACTGTGAGAGCTCAGTAAATATTAATTGATGGAAGAAAAACTATGAAAAAAAACTATAAGACCCAGGTGGTAGGAGGGCACAGGATCTTAGATGCAATTTTTTTTTGAAAGGGAGTCTCTAATTTTCAGTCAGGTACTGAATTTGATTTCCCCCAAATTTCCCAGCTGCCACATGTCCCACAATTATGAATGTCAACCATATAAAAGTACCCTCAATGAATGGAAAACACACACACATATACATACAGACACAGAGTAATCTTTATAAACTATCATGGGATTTTCACGTACATGCACACAAAGCCTGGAACATTCATTGAAAAGGAGGACAATGGTGATCTTGTTAACATTCTACAGATCTCCAAGGACATAGAAAGATTGTCCTACCCTTGAGACCTTTTCTATTGTGCTACTGACAGCAATTTATATGCCTAGAGTACTAAAAATCTGCAGACTTGCCTCATTTGAATCAATGTTTTGACGGCTTCTTCCTTCCTGTGTGCTGGGATGCTTCATTACTAAGATCTGACCCACTAGGATAAATATTAGTGAGTTAAAATTCTGTACCATTTCTCTTAACTCCCTGATCATAAATGAATATCTTGATAAACTGAAAAAGGGTTATCTCCCAAAGCCTTTGTCGGGGGTTTGTAATGATATTGGATTGAAAGCTCGTACCATGTCATTATTTTTTTATATCACCCAGTACAGTCATAAGCAAAAATATTGTGATGGTCTCATCAGAAATTCCCCAGTTAAATTATTTTCAAATAAATAATGTAAAAGATGACAAACTACCTTTTCATCCATGGGAATATGGCCTTTTGGAGACAGAATTAAATGCCTTCAGTAAGAGGACTATGGAAAACATGGCATTTTGTCCATCTGCACTCAGAATCAGGTTATCAGGTACCATCGAGTGCCTCAGTGAGAATGGGAAAATACATACTCCATTAGTATTCATTTGTTTCATTCCAAGGAATAATTTTAAAAATGTTAGCAGAAATACTTTTATAATCTTTATTGCATTCCTCTATCTGGTCCACAATAAAGGAAAGGGGAAAATACATTAGAAACATAGGGATAGACATATTTCTTTAAATGGAAGATTTGAAAAGATAACATTCTCTAGGCTTTTCGCTACTCAAGTCACTGTTGCTGGTTCAATAAATATGAAATAAGTTGATCATTATTCAAGTTATAACACATACATTTACCAAATGTTACATTAAATTGGATCTTTTTTGTTGATAAGTTTTACTTATCAAATAACTTGCGGTCATTGTAGTAGAATTGCGTTTTATTTGTTTCATTTAGTCAGAAGATTCTTCCAATACTCCAAGGATCTGTGATTGTATCAAGGTCTCTGTTCTCTCCACTAGTGCATGCATATCATGAGATCTTTCCTGACTGTAGATGTAATTATAGACAGAAGTAGATGGTATATCTTACTTGTGATTAAAAAAACAAAATCAAATCAAAACCAAACCAAACCAGATGAATCTTTTTTAAACTTAGCTAGGCTTTTCCTTGGACAATAGACATACTTTGTTACCTGCTCTATTCTTCAATCAACATTCAGCATGTATTTATTATGCATCTCTATGGACTGAATATTGTAGTAGGCACGTAATGGAGATAGAAACACTAAAGTGAGATAGCCCTGCCTATAAGTTGTTTTTATTCTACTAAAAATGTCTACTGGAAGTGTTTTTTTGTTTGGTTGAACCTGCCAAAGATTTTTCCTTCTTGCTGAGGTGTTGAAACATGTATAATACAAAGAACCTTTGAAAGAGTATGCTAGGGAAGGGCATGGTTATGTTACAAGAAAAAAAAAATGAAAATATTTTTTCCCCAAGATGTACTTTTCACTTTTCTTTGGATTCAGATGCTCAGTAAATGCCAGAGCTCTGGAAAGATTGTTAGAGTTCATCAATTCCAAAATGCTCATTTTTATAGCTGAAAAAATAGGTTCCTTACTCCAAAGTCACCTAAGACTAATTAGAAATAGCCCATAGCTCTTTACTTTTAGTCCGATGTACTTTCCAATACCCCTCCTCCCTTACTGATCTATTATTGTAATACATTAATGTATCATTTAATAAATTACTGTGTGAATACATTAAATGGGACACTTGTGACCTGAATTAGTTTGCTCAACTTCTCCAAATGTCATATTTACTTACTTAAAAGAAATGTATAATCTGATCCAACAATTTTGGATACACACACACACATATACATATATACACAAAATTGTATATGTATAAATATATATATATATATGCATGAGCATATATACACACATATATGAGAATCAGCATTGCTAAAATGCTTTACAATTTGCAAAATTCTTTTCATATACTCTCATATGTGAGTAGACACATATGTGTATAAACATAGATGTATGTGCATGTGTATATGTATATAAACATATTTACATACATATATTACATATACAAACACATATGGTGCTCCTAAAGACTTTTGAGATATTGTGTATATGCATACACATATATAATGAATTTCATATATATGTGTATGTGTATATGCATATGCATGTACACATAAATATGTACATGATATTCTGAAAGACTTTATATTATACATATACACAGAAAAATTTTATATATATATATATTTATATACTATATTTATGTGTATATAAATATATATGTATATATAATATATATGTATATACGTGTGTGTGTGTATGTATAATGTCAAAGCTATTAAATTAAATTAATTTTGGGCCAAAAAGCAATGGAATGATTCTGACTAGGAAATGCCAAAAGTAGAAATCTAGACTGCTGTATCTGGATGATGAAAAATCTGGATGGGAACACAGAAATAAGGTTAAGAATTGGTGATTCAAGGATTGAATGTTAATCTTTTAACCAAACTAGATAGTCTCATCACTCCCTCCCTTTCCTTTGTGTCTTGGCTGATATCATCAAAAATTAGGATGTTGGTCCCTAATCTAAGTATGGTGCTTTAAAAAGCTATTTTTGGCCAAATGCTAAAGGACTCTTTTTTGTCTCACATGTACTAACCAGTTTTCTGGACTTCATCTCAGCTGCATTATCCTTTCAGCGTTTTTCAGGAACTCTCATTTATGTGGCAGATGAGAGGAATGGGCTTCAGGAATCCAGATTCAGCTACTGTTAAATATATAGATTAGAATGAGAAGTAAGTTAAATTTTTGCACTGGCCGGCATTTTTCATCCAGCTGTAATGAGCCCCTATTGTATTGGGAGGCCTTGACCTCTCAAGCACTCAGCTTTGCTCAGATGCTCTGTCTGTAAGAGGTGTCCAGTAAACAGTGAATTTAGGTTAACTCTCCAGTAAATGCAAAGTGAACTCTGAAAGCCGCCTCCAGCTAAATATAGGGAAGGTGGAAAATAACTTGGGAATATTGAGGCTGTTAGTTCAGCCCTATGTCAGATAGTACCTCAAATAAGAATCCTGGGAATGTGTTTAATAACTCTTTTATCTTCTCTTAAATTAATAGTGTCTGCGTTGCATGTTTGAGTGTTTTTTTTTTTTTTTTTTAAATAGGAAGCCCAGTGAGCAGGATCTGTAGTCTAATTATGAGTTCTACACAGTCTTATACTAGTAAGGGTACTGAAATAATTGGCCATCAAATGATTACCTGCCAAGAAACAACTTAATACATGATATTTAACTTGAATGACAATATTCTGTCCTCTCTCTAGCCCCAGCTCAAGGTTAGAGTTTGGTCATATGATCTTGGAACCATAAAATCAAGAACTCTTTTCTTGTTAAAACAAAGAAAAAAAGGTAAATATATAATGAGAATTCTAAGAACTGAGAGATTTTTTTTTAATGAACCTACCCTGATCTTCATTTCTTTTCTGTCATATTTGATATCCAGTACGCAGTCAATAAGAGTTTGTTGCTTGATTGATTTATTGATTACCTGTATTAGTCTTTAAGCCAGTAACTGGCCAACAATTGACTTACATTCTACCTTATGCCATGTTTTAATCTTTTTTTTTTAATTTCCCAGATAAAATTTCAACACTGTAATATGTTATTATTTATGCAACTTGAAACTAAATTTAATTTTCTTAATGGATGAATAAGTGGGTAGAAAAATTAAGTCCAACATCAGTAGTTCACAGTTTAGGAGGAAAGTGGTGATAATGACACCAAAATTTCTAATATTTGTTTGCATTTCTTTTTTGGGACAGGGTTAGACACAGTTCTTAATCTTTTTTCGTGTGTCATGAACCCTTTTTTGCTGGTATGGTAAAAGTGGATTTCCTCAGAGTAATATTTTTAAATGCAATAATATTGAAATACAATGATTAATTTTTTAAAAAGGTTCACAGATCCTAAATGGTAAATGTTCACTGCTTCTTTTTTGCTCTGAAATTCATTGATTTTATGATTCTGAATTGAGTATATTTCTGAGAATTATATAGGTTAGTCAGTTGGTATAGTTAACTTGTGAGTCAAAATCCTAAGTTTTGGTACCATATTCCACTGTATGATTGGCTGTATGATTTTGAGCAAATGGCTTCACTTTTCTTGCTTCCATTTTCTTTAAGTAAAATGGGAGTGATAATATTTAGGATTTCTGCCTCACAGGATTGTCATTAGAATTCCATGAGTTGATAAATATAAAATCATTTTATTGAACTAAGAAGATGTATAAATTTAAATTACCATTTGTTATTAAATTTATGTTCTCAATTCTGTTTAAGATTTGTATTCTTTTCCCTCTATTTCCTTATAAATTCTTGAACTTAATGTTTTTTAAAATGTTGGCATCTTAGTTTTAAAATTTCATCTCCATTTCCAAATATATTTCTCCAACCTTTATAATAAGGAATAAAAGTTGAGAAGGAAAAATGGATTCTGTAAAACTAACCAATACATTAACCAAATCTGATTGTTTATGTAGTGATTCACATCCATAGTCTCCTACCTTTTTAAAGAGAGGGGGGAAGATTCATTTTCTCTTTCCTCTTTGTGGCTAAGCTTGATCATGACAACCACACAATGAAAAAAACAACCATTTTCACTAACACCAGCCTGAATCCTATTTGTCCACTGCAATATTTAAAATGGGTAAACCCATTTAAAAAGGGGATAGGCCTTATCAATATGTGTAATTGAGAGTTCAAAGGAAACACTATTCTGGATGACTTTTTCCTCAAATTTAGAGAAGTAAATAAACTGGGATTAGTCTATATCTTAATTAAATACAGAAGCATAAAACTATTTGAAAAAGCTGGCAACTCACATCTGATGAAAGATGCGTGAATTATTCTTGACCTTTTATCTGGGGACAGAGAAAATCCCATTTCCCATGTGGATCCTTTACTACTTTCTACCACA
The DNA here is from genome assembly GCA_023553655.1 of Myrmecobius fasciatus. Taxonomy (NCBI): domain Eukaryota; kingdom Metazoa; phylum Chordata; class Mammalia; order Dasyuromorphia; family Myrmecobiidae; genus Myrmecobius; species Myrmecobius fasciatus. The sequence continues at coordinate 237,499 of JAJPUD010001507.1, read as the reverse complement.
TAACTCAAGGAATGCTTTTTAACTTTCTTTTCTTTATTCTTTCCTGCAACCCAATTAGCAGATTAGTCAGCAGGCTATGCTGCCTAAGGAAGGAGAAATTAAATTTACTTTCATCACTTGCCAAATGAAATGGGGGGGTTATCCAGGAGTGAGACCACTGTGGTAAAGGGCAGATACTTCTTCCAAGACCCCTCACAGAGCCGAGAAAAATCAAAAGTTTCATCAAATGTCCCTTCAAAGTTAAATTGCTACCCTTAATAAAAGTCAAAGACTATTTATATTAAACTCTTACATATCTATGCCCATGTCTGAATATTTGTAGTCCACATGATTAAAAAATCTTAGAATCTTAAGATTCAGAAACAAGACAAGAAAGAAATCCCAGTAGAATATTCTGGGAAAATGTCTATCTATTCTCTACTTGACAACACTCAAGGAAGGAGAATCCATCACTTCTTCAAAGCAATCGATTCTGCATTTAGGCAAATATAATTTTTAGAAGTTTTCTTTGACATCAAGGCCAACTTAATCCTCTTTGAAATTTCAACTCATTGCTTATTCATTCAGATTCTGCCTTCTAGAACTAAACACTAAAATTATTCTGTGACTAAAAAATGGGTTGGTCATTATTTAGATAAGACTTTTCCATGTTATGTTTGTTGGAATTCAAATTCTCCATGATGTAAATAGGTATTTTGTGGGACAAGCGTTCTTTATGCTGGAGATAGTTTTTCTTTTCAAATATTAAATAATGTATATATCCAAAGTACTCATGAAAATTTTTCTGTGTGAAAATCACAGGATTACAAAATCTCAGAATTGGAAAAGATCTAGGAAACCTTTAGTACAATCTATAGCTGAAAAAGAATCTTCTCTTTAAATCCCCCAATAAGTAGTCAACCAATGAATTGACTTGGAGATCTCCACTGAAGGGGAACACACTGCTTTCTGATTCAGTCCATCCTGCTTTTGTATGGTAATTGTTAGGAAGTCTTTTTTTTTTTCAATGAGACTAAATCTGTCTTACTATAATTTCTACCCATTTCTTTAAGATATGCTTTCTGTGCCAAGCAGAATAAATCTAAACTCTCTCCATAATATGGTCATATATATATATATATATATATATATAATTTAAAACACCTATTTTGTACCCTATTCTGTACCCCAAGCCCTATCTTATTTAGGTTACACATCTCTAGTTCTTTCAACTGGCCTCTAAACTTTTTCCAATTTCCAATCAGCAAGAAATACAAGACAGGAGTTTTGAGAGAGGTTAGGGCTGGCAAATAAATCTGACAATGATCAGCTTTGTTATGATTGTTGAAGTCTTGGAAACTTAGGAGGTTATTAAGTGAAAAATAAAAGGAAAAGAGAGGAGGATATCCTCAAGACATTCAATATTGATATACCTTTCCAGCATGATTCCATATTCCTTCCTTTTACATGCTTTGTATTCTAGATGAGTGGATTAATAACTGCTCTCTTCATTGTAGTCCTACTCTTTCCTGTCTCTGTGACTTTAAATAGACACTCTCCAATGTCTGTAACATGTTCCATTCAAATCTCTATCTCTAGGAATCTTTTTTTTTTCAATATCCAATTCAGATAACACACTCTCTCTGAAGACTACCTTGATTTTTCTCAGAGGAAAGTGATTATTTCTTTCTCAAAATTTTCTTAGAATTACTTAATTCAAAATTCTTCTTCATCTATATTCATATCATATTTTCCTTTGTGTCATTTATTAGAATTCATGCCCCATATTGGACAATAAGCTCCTAGATAATTTTTCAACTTATTGTCCCCAGTTCCTAGGATTGTATCTTATAACAAGCAATAATAAATATACTTAATTGGCCATTTTCTATTTTGATACATATCTCAGCAAATTATACAGATACTGAGAAAGACAACTTCTGAGAGAGTTGATTGTTTAATTGGAGAAGTCAGTGAATAATTCAAGACATATTTATAGCATTGCTTTAAAAAAAATAGAAAACAACTGAAAGTAACATTGATGGCCATTTAATTGTTGGGGACAGCTGAACAAATTATCAGTCAATTGGTCAATAAGCGTTTATTAAAATCTTGCTATGTGCCAGACACTATGCTAAGTACTGGGAATGAAGAAAAAAAAAAAAAAAACCAAGAAAAAAAAAAAAGTTGTTTCTTCCAATGCACTCACAGTCTAATGGAAGAAAATTTCCTTAAGTTTGGCTAAGTCTGATCATGTCACCCCAGTTACTCTCTATGAACTCCATTGAATTCTCAGATTCAATGATAAAGCTTCCTTGTTATTCCTCTATCCTCTGTATCCTGACCCTAAGCATTTTGTTTGACTGTACCTAATGTTTAGAATGTTTTTCTTCCTCATTTCCACCTCCTTCTCTGGCTTTCTTCAATTCCCAGTTAAAAATTACATTTTCTAGAGAAAGTTTTTAACTTACTCCTCCTTTAATTCTAATGCCTTTCCTCTCTTGATTATTTGCAATTTATCATGTATATAGACTGTACATAGTTATTTGTTTTCTATTTCTCTCATTAGATTAACTCTGGAAATAAAGAATTCTGCCTTTCTTTTTATCATTAGCCCTTTGAACAGCATCTGGCATAGAGCAGGTGCTTAATAAATCTTTATTGAATGATTGGTAATGAAACAGTGCACTGTTAGAACTGTTACATATGAAGAAATAAAAAAATAAGAAGTCAAAAATAAAAATATGATATGTGTGTTCCGTGATCTGTTGAGGTCCTTCTCTGTGCCTCGGGTTCTTAAGCTATGAAACGAAGCTGATAGTTCTATTCTGAAGATTAATTTCGGCTAACAGCTTTGAAGTTGAAAACTTTATGTACTGGATTCTTCACATTTCTGTAATGCCTTTCATTTGAGATCACACAGCTCTTTACAACCCTTAATTAGTGCTGTATATGCTGTTATACATTATTTACTGAATTAAAGAAGTATCTTGGATATACTCAAGGCAGGATTCTTTTGTTAGGATTCAAGCATAGTACAAGCAATCATCTCATTTGTCATTCATAAGGAGGAAATTATTTTTACTGAAGTTAAATGTGTTATACACATAAGTGCTTAAATTGCTTTCAACTCACAGACATGGAAAAAAAAACAATATTTGTGAGAAACAATTCACAGGGTGCAAAGGAAGGGGGAAATAACAAGAAGGAACACTGTAATGGAAAAGATCATAGAATCACTGATTTAGAGCTGGGAAGACTATTAAAAGCCAATTCCCACATTTTTTTAGATGATGAAACTAAACCATAGAGAAGTTAAGCTATCTGCTGCTGCAACTACTATCTGAGGCAGAAATTGAAATCAGTTCTTCCTTCACAAGTAGGTGGTGCAGAGGATAAAGCACTTGGTCAGGAGTCAAGAATTTGTGGATTTTTATTTGTCTCACTCATAACAAACTCCCATTTGAGGTTCTTTTTGTTGTTATTGTTTTTTTTTTTTTTTTTTTTTTTTTTTGTAAGAGTGATTTACTATTTCCTTCTTCAGCTCTTTTTGCAGATCAGGAAATTGAGGCAAACAGGGGCAGGTGACTTGACCAGGACCACATAGCTATTAAGTGGATGTAGCCGGGTTTGAGAAAGGTGAGGTCCAGTACTCTATCCGCTCTATCCACTACACTACCTAGATGCCCTAAATATGTTATTTTTGTCCAAACGTTTTTGACTTTTTGTTACCCCACTTGAGGATTTTCTTGGTAAAGATCCTAGAGTAATCTATCATTTCCTTTTCTAGCTCATTTTATAGATGTGCAACCTAAGGTAAACAGGGGTAAGTGATTTGCCCAGGATCATACAACTGGTAAGTATGTGAAGCTAGATTTGAACTCAGGTCTTCCTGATTCCAGATCCAGCACCTACCTACCCCAGCAATCAGGAAGACCTGAATATAAATCCAGGCTCAGACACTTACAAGCTATGTGAATTTGGGCAATTCATTTAATTTCTGTTTATCTAAATTTCTCTAACTATAAAATGGACAGCATCTACCTGACAGAGTTGTGGATTTCAAATGAGAAAATATTTGTAAAAAGTGTTTTGTGCAATGCTTGCCACAGAGTATTTGCTATATAAATGTTGATCCCCTTACCTCTTCCTGACCCCAAGTACAATACTCTAAATACTACCACACCTAGCTTTGTCAAAAGTAGATTCATTGCTGGATTGACCCTAGAACCATACTGAATACCAAGACTAAAATTGTATAACCAGCCTCCACAAATTAGATAGAACAGTAGTAAATGGGCAAGGAGGTGGTATAATAAATAATGCTGCTTCTAGAGTCAGGGAGACCCATAATGGAATAGAATCTCAAACAGTAGCTATTTGACTTAATACTTATTGACTTTGGGTCAGTCACTTAGCTTCTATCTACCTCAGTTTCCTCAACCATAAAATAAGGATAATAACTCATAATCTTCAGGGTTGTTATGAGAATTGAGTGAGATACTATTTATAAATGCTCTATAAATCTGAAAGCTCAATATAAAAACTGGCTATCATTTTCATAATTATTATTTTATTATCAGTCAAACTGGACTATTCTTATTTCACTCACTCAATCTTTAGGATTAGATTATTTAGTTCCCAATTAATTTTTCATCTGTTTCCTCCCAGCTTTTATTACATGTGATTTTTATTATATCATGATCTGAAAAGGATACATTTACTATTTCTACCTTTCTGCATTTGAGTGTGAGGTTTTTATGCCCTATGCTATTTTATGCTATTTGGTGCATATATGTTTAGTATCCTTTCATTATATATGGTATCCTTTAGCAAGATGTAGTTTCCTTCCTTATCTCTTTTAATTAGATCTAGTTTTGCTTTTGCTTGATCTGAGATCAGGATCGTTACCCCTGCTTTTTTTACTTCAGCTTAAGCATAGCAGATTCTGATCCAGCCTTTTACTTTTATTCTGTATGTATTGATCTATTTCAAATGTGTTTCTTGTAAATCACATATTGTAGGATTCTGGCTTTTAAACCAATGTGCTATCTGCTTTCATTTTATGGGAGAGTTCATCAAAATGGACTATTCTTTATCATCCCCTGAATGCATCTATATCCTCCTTCCTGCGTGTTTTTGCTCTTGATGTTTCCTAAACATGCTAACTAAAATACCTGTCCCTCACATTATTGTCCATTTAGTTCTTGTCCATTTTTTAGAGCCCAATTAAAAAAAAACCAAAAAACAAAAACCAAAAACCAAAAAAACAACACTTCCTTCATGAAGACTTCTGAACCTCTTAATCAATAATGACTCTTCAGCTGTCATTTCATTCTGTATGTAAACATTTAGGGAATTTGTCATCTGATTATATTTATCAACATTTATGACTTACCCTTCTTTTCAAGAGTTTTTGTCTTTATTTTTTGCTATGAATCTCTTGGTTAGTCTGGTGAAACCCAAGGACACCTGCTCAGAACATAATTTTTTAATGCATAGGATCACAAAGGGAAGCAATGATCGTTTTTTAAAAAAATATATTTTTATTTTTAATAAATATTGCTTTATGAGTCATGTTGGGAGAGAAAAATAAGAACAAAAGGGAAAAGCCATGGGAGAAAAAAAAACCAGAAAAAAGAAATGAACATACCATATATTGATTTACATTCAATCTCCATAATTCTTTTTCTGGAAGCAGATGGCATTTATCCAAATTCTGTTGGGATTGCCTTGGATCACTGAAGTGCTGAGAATAACCAGTTTTTTCATAGTTGATCATCACACATTCTTGCTATTATTGTGGGTAATGTATTATTGGTTCTTATTGTTTCCCTCAGCATCAGTTTGTGTAAATCTTTTTAGGCCTTTCTAAAATCAGTTTATTCATTATTTTTTATGGAACAATGATATTCCATTACCTTCAAATACCACAATTATTCTCCAATTGATGGGCATTTATTCATTTTCCAATTCTTTGCAACCACAAAAAAGTGCTGCTACATTTTTACACTTATAAGTCCTTTTCCCTCCTTTATGATTTCCTTGGGATACAGACCCAATAGTGGCACTGCTGCGTCAAAGGGTATGCACATTTTGATAGCCGTTTGGGCATAGTTCTAATTGCTTTTCAGAATAGTTGGATTGCTTTATAACTCCACCAACAATGCATTAGTGCCCTAGTTTTCCCACATACTCTTCAACTTTTATCATTATCTTTTACTGTCATATTGACCAATCTGATAGGTGTGAGGTGGTACCTCAGTTATTTTCATTTGCATTTCTCTGATCTATAGTGATTTAGAACATTATTTATTTATTTATTTTGCTGAGGCAATTGGGGTTAAGTGACTTGCTCAGGATCACACAACTAGGGAGTGTTAAGTGTCTGAGATCAAATTTGAACTCAGGTCCTCTTGACTTCAGGGCTGGTGTTCTACCTACTGCACCACCTAGTTGCCTCGATTTAGAATATATATATGACTATAAATGGCCTTAACTTCATCATCTGAAAATTGTCTATTCATATCCTTTGATCATTTATCAATTGGGGAATGACTTCTGTTCTTATAAATTTGAAACAGTTCTTTGTATTATTTATAAATAAGACTTTTATCAGAAATACTAAGTGCAATTTTTTTCCAGCTTTGAACTTTCCTTTTAATTTTGTTTCTATTGTTTTTGTTTGTACAAAACCTTTTTAATTTAATATAATCAAAGTTATTCATTTTGTCTTTCATAATGTTCTCTAGTTCTTCTTTGGTCATAAATTCCTCCTTTCTCCAAAGATCTGATAGGTAAATTATCCCTTGCTCTCTTATTTTGCTCGTGATATCATTGTTTGTGCTCAAATCACCTACCCATCTTGGCCTTACTTTTGTATGGGGAAGAAGTAGTTATCAAAGGGAAATTATATATATATATATATATATATATTTATATATGTATATTTTTTTTTTCTCATCCAAGTTCAGGGACCATTATAATGAGTGTCAGGCACTTTGCTAAGCTCTAATTTTTATTTATTTATTTTTTACAAATGCTATATCACTTAATCCTTATAATAGTCCTGGGAATTAGGTGCTATTTTGATCCCATTTTACAGATAAAGAAAGGAAGACGAACAGAGGCTAAGTGGCTTGCCCAAGTTTACATAGCAAATAAGTATTTGAGACTGGTTTTGAACTTATTCTTGATTCCAGTACCATGACTTTAATCAATGAACTTGTAGTTGCTGCTGAAAACTGTCCATGGGCTCCTTGAAGTTTCCTGGACCCTAAGTTTAGAATTCTTGGTTTAATCCAACCTCCTATTTTTTACAGATGGGGAACTGAGACCCAGGAAGGTTGTGACTTGCCAAGGGTCATCAAGGAATTAAAGAATTAATTTTCAAAGGCCAGATTTGAGTCTAGGTACTGGACCAGAGCCAGAACTCATTCCATTATATTTTTCACTATCCCTTTATATGTAGTGCCTATGCCTTTTCAGTGACTTACATCAACACTTTTTAGTATGATATAATGTTTCTGCCTAAAGAGAGCTGCCCTTTTTCTCTCTTTAAAATAGCTTCCTTGCTGATTCATGTAGGGGCACAAAACATAAAACACCACTTTGAAAAGCAAGAGACCTCATATCACCTTACCTTATAACTCCTGCTGGGCTGTAGGCTGCAATGTAGATTTAAAGTATTAATAATATTATATTTGTATAGCACTATATTTTTCAAAAATATGTTCATATGTATTTTTTCATTTGATCTTCACAAAAATGCTGAGGTAGGTAACACAACCACAATGTTATTCTCATTTTAATGATGAGGAAACCAAGAATAAGCATGAAGCTATTTGCTCAAATTTACATAAGTAGTTAATATAGTTAGGGCAGGGATCCAGCAATGAAAAGAGTTGGTAATAATGGCAAGAGGATTTCGTTAAATGGAGATTATTGTTGTTCAGCATTTTTGTGGGGTGGGGGTTTCTTTGGCAAAGATTCTGGAGTGATTTGCTATTTCTTTTTTTGGCTCATTTTACATATGAGTAAACTGAGATAAACAGGGTTAAGTGACTTGCCCAGGGTCACACAGCTAGCAAATGTCTGAGACTAGATTTTTTACTCAGGAAATGAGTGTTCCTAACTCCCAGACAGGCATTCTATCCACTGTGGCAACTAACTGTGAAGGAGGCATTGTCAAGATAAAGCAAATTCAAGATTGGTTCTTGACTAGCCTTATTTTGTAAAATTTGCCAATATTTTTTCTTTCTTTTGATTTCACCAACTTGTTTGTAATATACAATCTTAGAAGTCTGGGAGTACTGACAGTCCAGTGACTTGCTGAAGCACATACAACTAGTGTGCCAGAGGAGGGACTTGAACTAGAATCTAAGACTTGCCCTGTTCACCATGTTGCTTCTGGCTTTTACACACACATAACTAAATGGTAGAATACGCTATACTGAGTGAGTTCTCTCTTTGTCTCTCTTTGTCTTCTTTCATGGAATTTCTTTTTTCAGCTCTTGAAAGAACACACTTTGTTTTTCCCTTTTAAAGAAATTTGGTACTTTCTAATTGCTTTTCCCCTATAAATGTAAACTATAAACATTACATGAGATTCCTCTGAACCACCAAGAATTAGCCAATGTAGGATAATTGGTTGCCACTTAGGTAAAGTACTTACTGGCACTGGAGTTAGGAAAACCTGAATTAAAATGAGAAGGATCTGAGTTCAAATTTAGCCTTAGGCATTTGACACTTAATAGCTGTGTGACCCTGGGCAAGTCATTTAACCTCAGTTGCCTTGCCAAAAAAAAAAAATCAAATGAAAAATGAAAAAAGAATTAGCCAATATGTTTAAGATCATGACATTTTAGTCTATTTTTGAGAATGGGAAAAAAAAAACAAAAAAAAAAAAAACAAAAAAAACCCCTCCAACAACTTCTAAAACACCACCAAGACAGAATGATTTCTTATGGTATCAATCTCCTATTACTGTTCAAACAGAAACAGGCCACAACTTATCAGTGAAAAAATAGCTGTAGTAGTTGCTAATTAAAAACAAAACAAACAAACAAAAAAACCCAGATAAAATCTGTTGAGCAAAGGGTTAATTTAAAATCTGATCATCTGGATATATAAAACTGGGGCCCATTAATAATAAAAAAAGGGAATTATTAAATAAACCAATACACCTTCTTTGAGCAGATTCAATCCCCATCTCAATAAAAGCACAGATATAAATATAGAAAACCTAGGAAGATATGTAATCTTTTCACAACCCTAAGTTAAATATAGTTTATGAATTTAATATACACATGCACTCTATATAAAGTGCTTTAGTCTCTAAAGCAGTGTATTCTCAGGTCAGGACTCTGATCCTTTCACTTTAGTCTTATAACTATTAAAATATTTTATTTCCTCATATCAAATAAAGATAGAAGAATTAAATTGTAAATTTAACAAATGGTTGCCTTTGAGGAATATTAAACAATGCATATGTCTTTCAACATTCAGGTATTTAATGTAAGCTTTGGGATGTTGAATTACATACACACACACACACACATACATACACCCTAATTCTCTCACTTCCTTCAGTGTCTCAAATCATCAAATAAATTCTTCCAATATAATTTGGTCAGTTCAAAACTCTGGAATTTCTGTACATTGTTTTTTTGCTGATTATTTTCTTTGTTCAAATTTCTTTCTACTCTAAGGATTCCAACTGTGGAAGGTTTATACCTGAAGCATTGCTATGAAATATTCAAAAGATGCTATATTTTATATTGCTGAATAAGCAGTCTGTTTATACTCTCTTGGTCAGGATCTGGTGTCTCATTGTTCTGGGAAAAGGTCTTATATAGTATGATTTAAAAATCCCAGTTTAACACATATGCTCCTTTTACTCTGCTCATAGAGAATTCAGGCATATATTCAAAGCTCAATTTATATATGGTCACATTTCAACAAATGACTATACTAAGAAGTTTAATAAAAAGATGAAGTTGTCAAGGAGGAACTTCAATATCTTTTATCTTTTTCATCCTGAAATATTTCTTGATATACCTGTATTCTTTTTCTTCCTTCTTATGGAAGGAAAGGTAATCCTGATTTTCAAAGTCAACCAATTAGTAAACAAATATTTATTAAAAACCTACTATTTGCAAGACACTAAACTAAGTATTAGGAATACAAAGAATGGCAAAAAATAGAGATCACAAAAGCAGCTGTATAGAAACAAAACAAAAAGATAAATTAGAGATAATCAAAGGAAAGAAGACACTGGTATTAATGGGAATAAGAAAAGGGTCTTGAGAAGGTAGCATTATAGATGAGGCTTGAAGGCAGAAAAATCAGGAATGAGGTGGAAATGAGGAGAGAGAATTTCAGCAACATTCTTCAACTTCTGACCTTGATCAAAGTAGAGAGAACTTTGGCTTCGGAGCTAAATAGCACGAATTCAAATATCACCTCTGATATTACCCGTGGGAGCTTGGGGTAAATCATTTAATTGAGCATCAGTTTCCTTATTTGAGTTAGCTTCCAGATCTATGAATCTGTGTCTACACTCCTATACTCTACAATACTAAACTATGTCTGTCATTGCATGAATAGCTCATGCAGGAAGCTGCACAGTGAAAAGAGAAATAGGACAGTAACTTGAAAGAGCAACATTGAAGTGAAAGTTGGGAAAAAACCTGTCCATGCTTAAAAACAGAAGAAAAAGAAACTCATAAGATTGAGTGGGCTGACCTTTGCCTGCGTCTTGGTATTCTTTCCTTCTCTTTCTCTTTCTCTAACAATTCCTATTAAGACTTTTTTACTTTTACATAAATATTGGTGTTGCTCAAAGACTCAGTCCTTAGTCTTCTTTTTGCTCTTTTTACAACTTCTCTCTGTTGGACATGCTATTTTCTCATGTGTTTTAAACTTAAGAAAAAGGAAAAAAAACCAAAAAACTTTTGCATCATCTATAGTCTATTAATGCTTTGACAATCTATTTTACAAAATCTTCATTCTGCTAAAACTGAACTCCAGGACATCACCAAAGATTCCTTAACCACCAAATTCATTAACCTTTTCCAGTCCTCATTTTTCTTTTGACCTTACTTCAACATTTGGCTCTACATCTCTTGTTTTTTATTCTGTTTCTTCCCTAGACATTATGCTTTCCTGAGTTTTTATATTTTCTCTTTCTTTAGTTTCTTTATTGATTTACCTTTCTCCCTCTTTTCTTTAAATATTGTTCCTTAAGACTTGGTCCTTGGATCTCTGTTTTACTCTTTCTGCAATCTCACCCTGAGATTCCAAAATGTACCATGCTTTATGCTATGCCTCTCTAACTGTGCACTCTCTGCATAATTTAAGCATGTGATGATGGTTTTCCTTAAGCCTTCTCATTTTGGCTAGGGAAATCCAATTTTGATGTTTCTAAGATAGTCAAATTTTCTGATGTAGTACCTACCTACCTTTAATATTTCTAGCTAGGATATTTTCTTCGGGAGCTCATTCTTACTGAAACTCAACTTCCATAAGGTGAAAAATTCTTAATTTCTAAGGTCTGTCAATTCTTTCTTTGAAATACCTCTTGCAATTATCCCTTTCTTTCTATATAGATTAGTGAGATAGTCTCTTAATTAGTGTTTCTGGCTGCCGTTGCTCCAATCCATCCTGCATAAATTAATTTCCTTCTCATTAGATCTCTTTCCTATCACGTAAAACATAATGTCCAAACTCATCAGTCTAGCATTCAAGGGTTTCAGATTCTAATCTCCTGGCACAGAGTAAAAACTTGATCAATGTTTGCTGGTCAATTGATTGACTTCTTACCTTAGTACCCACTGTGACCCTAGATCTTAATTTGGCATCTGTGAACTTTAAAGAAATATTTTGGTAACTATATTTTAGTATAATTGCTGTCCTTTATAGTCCTATATATTTTATTTTATGCATTTAAAAACATTTCAAAGAGTCTTTAAGCTTCACCAGACTACCAAAGAGTTCCATGTTTCAAAAAAAGGTTGACAGATCCTACTTTATTTAGTAAACTCCTCAGCTAGATTTTTAGCTCTTATGCTGCATTGTAAGTAGATACCACATTATTTTGTATTTCATCCTCTATTTGATAGTCATTTAATAAGAGAATAGGATATTTTTAGATTGGGAAAATATTATAAAGGCTATCTTGTCCAAACTTCTCATTTTATATGAAGAAAATGAGACCCAGAGAGACATGTCCAAGACCATGCTGATGGCTAGTGTCACAGTCAAGATTCTATCAAAAACTCCTTGAGTCTGAACTCATTGTTCTTTCCATTGTACTACATTGCCTTAAATGTTTGTTGCCTTGAATTGTATGAATCCAATACATCTGCCAAACTTTAGCATATTTCGTTTAGGGGCATCTCCAGTAATCTTATTTATATCTTGCTACTAGACCCAGATGGCTCTGGAGGGGAAAGTGAGGCAAAAAGGTCCTCCTCACTTAAGTACAGTCCTCCCTCACTTAAATCCAATTCACTTACTTGTCATGGCATCATGTCCCTGATGTCATGGTCCTCTTTGAGAATGAAGGATGAACAACAACAATAAAAGCTACCCAACAATCTCAGTTGTCCTAACCTTATTTTATTTTATTTATTTTTTTTGTTTCTTTTAACATCATTTTAAGATTTTTTATAAGCATTTTATTTTCAAAATATATGCATAGATATTTTTTCAACAGTGACCCTTGCAAAACCTTGTGTTTCAAATTTTCCCTTCCTTCTCTCTACCCCCTCCCCTAGATGGCAAGTAATACAATATATGTTAAACATCTAATCCCTATTTTAATAGATATTATTATCTCCATCCCTTCCTCTCTCCCTTCCTTTCTTTCTCTCTTGCTTCCTCCCTTCCTCCCTTCCTCCCTCCCTTCCTTCTTTCCTTCCTTTTTTCCTTCCTTGCTTCTTTTTTTCCTTCCTTCCTTCCTTCCTTCCTTCCTTCCTTCCTTCCTTCCTTCCTTCCTTCCTTCCTTCCTTCCTTCCTTCCTTCCTTCCTTCCTTCCTTCCTTCCTTCTTTCCTTTTTTTTTTTAATGGACTTCTTTAGCAGTCTGGTGAAACCTAAGTAGCCCTTCTCAGGATAATGTTTTTAAGTGAATAAAACAAAACAAATAAAATTACAAACTAAAGCAATAATGTAGAAATTTGAGCAACTAGTTGGCATAGTAGGTCGAATAGTAGGCATGGAATAAGAAAGATGTAAGTATAGATCCAGATTGGAACACTATCAGCTATGTGACCCTAGAAAAGTCACTAGAGTCCTGCTTCCTTCAGTTTCCTTATTTGTAATTTGTAATTATACCTGCATTCTAGGGTTCTTGTAAGGATAAAATGTGATAATATTTGTAGTGTTTTGCAACAAGAATTAAATTTTTTAAAAAAGGTTTATGAATTTCTATGCCAAAATTAACCCTTTCAATATACTCTGATGAAAATCAGAAATTCAGACTGAGAATTATTACCCCAAGAAAAATTCTTTTACTACAGTGTACCTTTGCTTCATGTGAAATCATCTACTAGAATGTAACTTATTCTGGAAGAAAAAAATATTAATGTATGCCTGAATTTGTTTTTCTGAAGTGTGTTCTATTACTCTTGCCCTTCTTATAGGATAAATAATGACTTTTGTGGTTTGCAATTTTAATGAATGAGAATGCATTGTTAAAGCTTTCATCCCATTTCCTTCCCCCCCAACATTGTATTTCATTTGGTGCCTGCCGTTAGTGTCATACAAAATGCTTTCTAAATGAAGTTTCTTATCACGGACTCCATCCAAAATAAAATATACACCACCCCTGGAGCACACAAGCTGCTTATGTACCAGGCCAATATATCTTGGGGAGAAGTCTGTGTGATGCATAGACTATGGCTTAAAAAATCCAAGTCAGCAGCAAGTATTTAGAACTGCTCAGTGGGAGAAAAAGAAAGAAGGTAGTAGGAAGGGAATTAATTAATTAGTTCTTCCTGCCTTCCCCTATTCCTTAAGTTTTTTTCCAGGCTTAAGTCTTCATAGACAATGTGGCAGGTCATATACCTGCACACTTGAAGTCAGGAGGACATTAAGGAGTTATATTGAATAAATGTAACTGAATAAAAAATAAATATAACTGAATAAAATCCTTATCTAAAGCCTTCAATTACCAGTTCTTCTATAGAGAAATGTCTGTTCAGTTCACTTCTTTTCCTCAGGGTGGATGGAAGAACAGTTTCGATAAGGATGGAAAGAACATCTATTCCAAAGTGTCACAGTGGATAGGGTGCCAAGTCCAAAGACAGAAAGATATGAATTCAAATTAGACCTCAGATACTTACTAGCTCTGTACCTGGGCAAATCACTTAACCTCTGTTTGCCTCACTTTCCCAATCTGTCAAATGAGTTGGAAAAGGAAATGGCAAACTCCTCTAGTATTTTTGTCAAGAAAATTCCAATTGAAGTCATGAAGAGTTGGACACAACTACAACAATTGAACAAAACCAAACCTACAATTATTATTGTTGTTAAATAGGAACTACTCTCTAGATGCCTGCCAATGAAGAAAATTTTTCAGGTGAAGTTCTTAGGTAGCAACTCTATTAAATCCCTGAAGATCTTTGGTAAAGGACTTACTGTCATTTTGGTTTAGAATGCAAGCTTTTGAGGGAAGAAACTCTTCACTTGTATATTTTTATTCCTAGTGATAAACACAGAACCACAAATTTAATAAAATGCTGTTGATTGATTGGTGCTTGTAGATAACAGCTTTCCAGACTTGCTGTCATTCAACTTAATTGAGCAGATAGTGTTTTTAAAGCAACTATGATATACAAAGTCTGTGTTAGGTTCAAGGAACTTAAAGACCAAAATGAATCAGTCTCCTCAACAAACTGAAATTATGCATCCTCTTAAAATGTTCTTCCCATTGGAACTATATTGCAGAAAGCATTTCTTGATAGAAGCATAGTGTTTTTGAATCAAAGAATCTCAGAAATGGAAGGCACCTGAGAAGCCATTTAAGCTGTCCCATGCTTGAGTAGAAAACTTCTCTACCCCTTCCTTAAAAGGTAATATTCAATGTCTACTTAATAATAATTTGTTGTTCAGTTGTTCAGTCTTGTCCGATTCACATTAGGTTTCTATGGTAAAATATGTTACATTTAGAGTTTTCTCTGTATTTTATTTAGAGTGACACACTGAAGAATTAATTCTAATTACTTAAGATCAAAATGTGTTGCTCAGTTGTGTCCAACTCATATTGAGTTGGTAGTTGAAAAAAATCCCCAGATTTCTTTTTCAAAGAACTATTATCTAAGCATGTCTAACCTCACTCCAAATGATCCCATTATGAGTTTCAGTAACAGCAAAGATACTAGAGTGATTTGTTGATTTCTTTCTCCCACTCATTTGACAATTGAAGTTGTTATTGTTATTTGTCTTTTATTCTTGAAAAGGACCATGACATCAGGGAGATGATGCCATGACATGGAAGTGAATTGGATTTAAGTGAGGGAGGGCTGTGCAAGGTCACCTGCCTCACTGTCCCTTCCAGAGTCATCTGGGTCCAGTAGCCAAATAGAGATTAGGATGACTAGAGATGGCCCTGAATGCAAAGGGAGACATTTGCCTTTTTAAGCTAAGGTTTTCCACAGGTCTCAGATTGATTGAGACTACAGCCATTCAGTGATTGAGGCTAGGTAGCAATTGAGGTAAAGAATCTCCTCTTTTACCTAGTTAAAAAAAATCTAAATAAATAAATCTCAAAGTGAGGTAAGTAGGGTTAGGAGACTTACCTAAAGTCATACAGGTAGTAAGCACATGAGGTGAGATTTGAACTCAGGGTAGTGTTCTATTCACTGTGGTGCTTAGCCCTGATCACAAATTACAATCCTCCTATGATTTTTAAAAGATGCTAATAAAGTACTCTGGTTAGTAAATTCACATTCCTGCAGCTGACCTGGTAAGGAGCCTTCCTCTTAGTTTAACAGATATCTGTATATGGTAGTTGGCCCATATTTGAAGCTCTCTAGTTTTCAAGAACTTAAGAGAATTTATCTTGGCATAACATTGCAGGATCCAAGAACATATCCCTACAATGAAGAGATATTCAAAAAAGAATTTACTTCTGAGACTATTTATGTGTTGTCATCTTAAGGTCACATTAGTGTTTTTGAATATTGCATCATGCTACAAATCCATATTGAGTTGGTAGTTGAAAAAAATCCCCAGATTTCTTTTTCAAAGAACTATTATCTAAGCATGTCTAACCTCACTCCAAATATGTACCATATATTTTTTTGAATCTGAGTGTAAAATGTTTATATTTGTTTCTATTATGTTTATTCTTTTCAGGGGCAGTCCATATTCGCAGATTCTGATATAATCTCCAAATTCCTTGTATTTACACTTACTGTCTCTGTAGTCTATATGTAATATACCTTGATGATAATGTTGCTTCTGTTGGCCTCTTTTTATCTTCATCTAAATTTTCTATATAAAGCTTCCTCCTTCTGGTTCTTAAATATCTCCATATAAATGTATGGCTAATTTTGCTTTAAAAATTTGAGGTTGTAAGAGGATTCGCTAAAGCCAATTTTCAAAGAATGCAATCAAAGGAGCTGAAAGAATAGAGGGAGAGCAGACAGATTAGGAAGGAGTGAGGTAATAGAAATGAGTACAATAGGACAAAGAGTTTGGAAGGAAGGTAGAGTGAACTTGTTTCAAGGAGGTATGGTGGTGAGATTGGTTGTTGGTAGTTTGGGCTGCCAGGATGAGAGGCAGCCGATTAGTGTGGAATACTTGGTTGGTGGAAATTAATCAATAGAGGATTTTCAGAGTTGATCCTCTCTGGAGTTAAACACAAAATTTGACTCATTGGTGTGTGCATCCAAGTTCCTCCCAGGTATCCATCTATTGATTGAGGAAAGAAGGATTGAGCTTTAGGTGAGAGATGATGATTAGATATTAGGTATCAGCACAAGGCATATTTGGAATTGTGATTTCAACAGCTGAATACTCTATTATCTTGTTGAGAACTTTTATTAGGGTTTTGGTTAGCAAAAATCTCTTGAAGTTGAGTCTCTTCATCATCCTCCCACCTCCATTCCATTTAGATTATAGCTACAGTTACTTTTTTTTTTTTTTTTTTTTGAGGGGAGGTAGTTTGAACTTTTGTCTTCATTAGTAGAGATGATTCCTGGGAAGAACTCCTACGATGCATATCTGCAGCTTATAACTTTAGAAAATTGTGTGGGGTAGTAAGAGGCTAACTTGCCCAAGATCATAAAGGCAATATATATCTATTGCTCAACTATATTTCTGTCATCTCAATCTATCTCAATTGTCTTGTTTGTAAAATGAGAAGCTTAGATTTCACATCCTATAAAGTCCTTCCTATTCCCAAACTATGATCCTATTATCTATATAATCTATATCTATACAAGCCATAAAAGAGAACACACAGTACAAAGGAATGGTTTTTAGAAGCAAGAGAGAAGACAAAGGAGGAAGAGAACAATAGACATGCTTCTTTTCCTTGGGAATGGGGGAGGATTTGTTCATGGACTGATTATAGGGATTTCAGCCTTAGGGTTTTTTATTTAGTTCCAGCAGTGTGGAGGAGCTGCAAAACCATAACTGAGTGGGTAAAAGGAGTGAGAAATGAATATAGGTGTTAATTAGACAGCACTAAATAAGCAGAGCAATGAAATATGAAGTGTTGAACAGCAAGGATTGCTGGACCTCTCTTAGATACTTCTTAATCCAAATTCCTGTATTGTAGGGACAAACACCATTGTAATTTCCTTAGAAAATCTTTAAATTTGGGAGTTTTGTCAGATAACGGAGAACATTGAATCAAAATTGAAATGACTCACTAAAAACTACACCCAATTCCTAAAGCGTGTATTGACAAGGAACCTGGATTTTAAACCTGATCTACCAAATGTATTCTGCTGTGTTGCACAGCCCTGAAATTCATAATGAGATTGATATTGACATTTTAATTAACTGCTTTCTCTCTCTCTTGCTCTTCTTTGTCACTCAAAGTTTCAACTATTTGCAATCCAGCAGCAGAGTAATGCATTCTGATAGAGAATCTGAGGGTGAATCAGACTGCTGCTGTATGACTAATCTGGTGATGTGTTCCTTATGTCACACTGCTTCATTTAGACCCAGCTGTCATTCAT
This sequence comes from Myrmecobius fasciatus, assembly GCA_023553655.1. NCBI lineage: Eukaryota > Metazoa > Chordata > Mammalia > Dasyuromorphia > Myrmecobiidae > Myrmecobius > Myrmecobius fasciatus. The sequence goes on along the minus strand of JAJPUD010001507.1, from coordinate 219,325 downwards.
ACTTGTTGCTCCTAAATTTTCCCTGGTTTGATAGATTATCTTCAACAGTAGGGCATCTGTAATAAAGTCAAGCAAAAAAAAATTTTTTTTAAAAAAAGGATAAACAACAAAACAAAATCCATATATCATCTCTAAAGCAAGCCACTCGGAAAATGTCCTGTAAAACTTGAAGAGTGCTTTATGTAGTAAACTAGACTTTTCAAATGTAAGGACCAAAATTGTGCGTACTGGATGCAGACCATCCTTTAAAAACTAGAAAGTTATTCAAAAGATTGAATGTATGTCAAGTACTTTGCAAACTGTAAAAGTACCATATGCTTGTCTATTATTTTTTTAAAATAAATTTTGTGTATGCCTATTGCTGGTGCATCATGGGTGTTTCTGAACAAACTGTAATCCCCTAGAATTGCTACTGTAAGATTATAAATCTCTAGGGCTAGAAGGAATCTTAGTCCCCTAAAATTGCTACTGTAAGATTATATATCTCTAGGGTTAGAAGGAATCTCAAAGACCATGTAGTCCAACTTCATTTTATTAATATGGAAACTGAGGCAGGAAAGTTAATTGACTTGCCCAGGGACACCCAAGTAATACACAGTCTTTTTTTTTTTTTTTTATAATACACACTCAACTTGTTTTCATTTACAGTATCTCATTGTAACCATTGTGTATCTTCTGGTTCTACTCATTAACTATGCATTAGTTCATATAAATCTTCCCATTTTTTATCTGAATGCCTCACATACTCTATTCCTTTTTCTGCAATAACATCTCCTTAGATTAATATGTTTCAGTGACACCGGTCTTGCTACTCCCTGAACAAGATAATCCATCTCTTGGTAGTAGGCATTTTCTTTGAATGTCCCTCTCCTGGAATGCTGTCCTTTCTTATCTCTCACTACTGACTTGCCTGGCTTTCTTTAAGTCTAAAATCCCATCTTTTATAGGAAGCCTTTCCCAATCCCTCTCAATCCTAGTGCCTTCCCTCTTTTAATGAGCTCATATTTATTTTGCCTCTATCTGTATCTATATCTATATACATACATATACATGTCTCCCCCATTAGAGCTCCTTTAGGATAGGGACTGTCTTTTGTCCCTCTGTATCCCTAGAATTTAGCATAGTGCCTGGTACATAGTAGGCACTTAATAAATATTTACTGATTGACTGATATATGAAAGACAACATGACATAGTGGCAAAGGGCTAGCTGATCCAATAAGATCAAAGTTGGAGCTTCATTTCTGATCTATAATGGCTGTGTGAACCTGACCATTTAACTTCTTAGTACCCTAGGTCACCCTTTAGCAATATTTACATTGTAGAAAGGTGCTACTCTGCCCTAGCAGAGAAAGCTTCCTTATCTGGGGGAGCCCTAGATCAATGAAATCACCAGTCCAAATACTATTACTGTCTATCCTACATTCTTGTACCACCCATTTATTCTGACATTCTTTAATCTATGGACATCACTTTATATCAACTTTCTTGTTACCACAAACAAACCAGCTATTATTATTATTCATTTATTTCTATATATCCACTTATTTTTCAACATATGAAACAAATTTGATATAATTTTTGATATATATTTTTTACAAGATGAGATTTATTAGTATAGGAAGCTCCCAGCTACAAGACTTAGGGAGTTGTCTGGGACTCTGTGGAATTTACTTGCCCAGGACCTCACAAGCCAATATATATGAGGTAGGACTTGAATCCAAATCTTTCTGACTCTGAGGACAACTATCTGTCTGCTATGTCACAGTGCTTTTCAATGCCATCATTAGTAACAATTCTTGTTCTTATCCACAGGGATGACATTTTATAGATAACCTTAGGCCAATCTGCCAGGGAAAAAAACATGGGTGAAAATGATTCTAAGGAATTTCCATAACACGTGAAAATATTTTAGAAATATAAGAAGATAAAAACTAGAGTTTTTTGTTATCTTTGTGGAGATTTGGACTCTCAGCTCCCATACAGAACAATGTGCTTAAGAATCTATTATTAGAATCCTTCCATGGCACAAATTAGTCTGTTCCCAGAGATTAATTTATTTGCTGTTACTGTTTTTTAAATGCCATTCTTTTCGCCTATTTTATGGGACATACATTCTTGGTCCAGTGACATTGCTGATCAGACCTATCCCAAATTTTGCATCATGTCTAAGTTTATTTCCTGATAAATGACAAATACAAATTTAGCTACAAAGGTTCCTATTTCTTAGGCTGTAGGACAATTAATTATCATTTCAAATAAATTATAATTTCAATTTCCAATCTAGTGGAACAATGTTCCATTGTGCTGTAATGCATGCTTAGCATTCATATTAGTCAAATGAAAGCAAGAGGAAAAAAATGGGAGAAAACTTCATTTCTCTTCTTGAAAAGAAGAGAAATGAAGATAATATTGTTCCCCAAATGTTGTAGTTCAGCTGCTTAGTTGGTTCATGTGTGTTGATTCACCATTTCCAAATGACTGTATGAAAGTCTTGCTGTCTTTGTAATGAATAGTGGAAGACAGAAATATAACATGAGAGAAAGTGAGCAGTAGTGATGAGTGATGGGCTTGGAATTAAAAGCACCCAGATATTGAGCATCTGGTTCTGACCCTTATTATGTGACCATGGGCAAAATACATGACTTCTGTTGGTTGTTCAGTTAACAGTATTTATTAAGCATTGATTGTATGGCATGGGAGACATTGGCACAGGACCACCCAGCATGTAACATATAGTACATAATGTCACACATTTAGAGATGGGAGTAATCTCCTTAGGGAGGCTATTACATTCAAAACTCATTTTAAAGATGAGTAAACTAAGCCACAGAACAGCTAACTGACTTCATAGGGTCATATTTCTAATAAGTGTTTAAGGTGAATTTGAACCCAATTCTTTCTGACTTTAAGCCCCTTGCTTTATATGTTACTAAAAGCTCCCTCTTTCATGTTCTTAGGAAACAAAAAGCAATATTAGTTAAATTTTTAGTCTTTGTTCTATTTAAGTTTAAGGTCAACTCCCTTGCTTCTTAGGCTATATGGCAAAACAAAACAAAAACCTAACATAGCCTCTATTAGAGGTGTCAAATTTGTGACCTGCTAACCACAACAAAACATAGCTGAACCATATTGAGAAATATCTTTTAAAATAAATAAAAATACAGTAAAACATAAGTAATGTTAATTTGTGGTTTTCTAAGTCCATACATATCTGTAGGGATCCATTTCTATTTGAGTCTGCTACTACTGGTTGATATGGTAGGTAAGGTAGTTATTTCTTCTTTTTTCCATTCTGTTAAAAGACAGCTATGTATAATAGTAATATAGTACTGTATTTGAAGTTAAAAAACCTAAGTTCAAATCCTAACTTAAGACACTTAGTCATATGACATTGGAGAAATCATTTAACCACTCTCAGGTTCAGTTTACTCATCTGCAAAATGAGGATAATAAAAGTATCAATCTCACAAGGTTGTCCTTAGGATCAAATGAGACAATACTATCATTATTATTATGAGACATTACTATTACTATTACTCTAGAATGGCATGTGGCACCAGAATCAGAAGTTTCCTGCCTTGAAATAGTTATGGCACTTTGGATGTGAATTTGGAGTTCACATATTGGGATTTTTATTGTAGCATCAATGTCTTTTTTCTCATGTTTTTATTCCATTCCATTCTATTCTATTCTATCATATCATATTAAATTATCCATGAGAACAAGGTCTGTACCTGATTTCATTTTTGTAACTCCATTGTCAAACACAGTGCTTTGCACATAGTTGCTTGATAAATATTTGTTGAGTTGAATTGAATTCGCAAAAGTCATCTAGAGCAGAGCTTCTTAAACTTTTCCCACATGAAACCTCTTTTTGCCCAAGAAATTTTTTATGTGACCCCAGGTATATATACGTATAAAATTAGCATACAAATCAAACATTTCCAGATAATAAACCATAATTTCACAACTTCCACATTCAATTACAAATCCCCTTATGGAATCACAAACCATACACATACAAAACATAGTGCAAAAAATTGAGATCTAGAGGCAATAAGATGAAGTGGGAGAAGAACTGATACATTTTCATTGACATAGTCCACAACATTGAATGTAGTCTTTAAGGTTAAATATAGATTGTTTAATCAAAATTTAAGATTGATAAGGAACCTCAGCAGCTATTTTATCTAATGCATACAGGAAAGGAATCCTCAATTGTAACATACTTGACCAGTAGACATCTATCCCTTGCTTGAGGACCTTCAAGATGAGAGGATCCATCACCAATCTGGGCAGCCATTCCACTTTTGAAAAGTTCCAATTGCTGGGAAGTTCCAGCCTCCTTCTACCCTACCCCTGGCATTGAATCTAAATTTTCTTGTTTCCACAACTTCTACATATTACTATTCTTTTCACTAAGGTTAGTATAAGTCTGATAACTAATATAAGTATAAGTAAAGTTAGTATAAGTCTGATAACTCCCCCACATGATTATCCTTCATCAAATATTTGATTGCACTTCTTAGGCTTTCCTTTAGTATTTTCTTCTGCAGGCTAAACATATTCAGTTCCTTCCATCTAATTTTATATGAAATACCCTCAAAGTCCTTTATTTCTCCTTTATTCTCTCCATCAATATCTTTTAAAAACTCTGGCACCTGCAACTTAACATAGTACTCCAGAAGGATCTGTGGAAAACATGTTATATTGGGGCTATTGCTTCCCTTTCCTGGAAGATCATTGCTGATTAATCTTCAGTCATGTCTGACTTTTTGTGACCCCATATGGAGTTTTCTTGGCAAAAACACTGGAGTGATTTGCCATTTTTTCCTTCAGTGAATTAAGGCAAATAGAAGTTAAATGATTTTTGTCCAGGCTCATAGAAAGTGAGCCTAAAGTTGGATTTGAATTCAAGATCTTTCCTACTGCACACCCAGTACTCTATTCAGTGTGCTATCTAGCTGCCGCGACATTGAGAGAATCAAGCACTAAATGAATGCTGTGTGATACTTAGAATTCTGTCTGCTTTTGCACCACTCATCTGTTTTGCTTAGTTTCAATTCCATGAATTTCATGTCTCTGCTGGAGCTCCCTCTGGAGCACCACTTTCCCCATTTTCAGCTTCCTTTTGCATCACTCCCCCTCCCCCAAGTCGATTGTAAGTTCCTTACAATCTGTCTTTATTTTTCTTATTTATGGACTCAGAGCTTAACACAGTTCCTGGCAAATAGTAAACTTAATAAATGATTATTGACTATTGATTATTTCCTTTCTGAATGTTCATGATTCATCTATTTCATGATCTGTTCAAAAATTTCCCCAAGAATTAAAATTAAACGCACTGACTTATAGGTCTCTTTTCTTGTCTGAAAGTCATTTCAACTTTTGCTCTTCTTTTATCTTGTGACAACTCTTATTTTCCATGATCTGATAGTATTTTAGTAATCACATCTTTCAGTTCTTTTAGGATTTGAGAATGTAGTTTTTCTGGACCTTATGTATCAGTTTCCCATCAATTTTTTTTTTTTGTTTTATAATTTCCATCATAAAGGTTTTTCTCTTCTTCACTGAAAACAAAGACAAAAGGAAAATTAAGCTATTCTGTCTTTTCTCTTTGTCAGTTATCATTGTCCCACTTACCTTGAGCAAAATCCATATCCCCCTTTTTAATATTCATTTTGCCTTTGATATAAAGAAAATGAAATAAAGTTAACCAGCAAGAACCTTTTTTGTTGTTCTTAGCTTCTCTGCCAGTCTTTTGAACTTTAGCTTTTCCTCAGTTTTTTTTTAATAGAACCCCTTCCATTTTCTTTACATTTCTTTAAAAAATATAAATAAATTGATGATTTTTTTGTGTGTGTCTATATGCTTTCTTCCCCCTTAAACAAATCTCATTTTCCTTCCTTATTCAAATTGTTTCCTTTTTTATCTTCAGAATTTCCTTCTTGAGAAACTTCCATCCTTCTTGGCCTGACTAATAATACCTATCTTTATTTGAACTCTCAAAGTTTCTTTCCCAAAATACAGTGTGCATGTCAGTTAAAGACCAGGATTCTTCTCCCTTATCACAAATTGTTGGATAGAGTAGTCACTCCTTACACCCTAAGTCTCCCATCATTTCCATCTAACAACCGTATCATACCCTTAGTGATGATCAGATACAGTTAAAATTATGTTCTGCTTAATTTCTTTGATCAAGGTACTTATTCTAATCATAATATTCTCTTTCCTATTTAAAGGTGACTAAGGAACTGAGATATTTCTGTTCAGTCCTGTTGGTTAAGATAAAGAAAATAAAAATGTTTTTGCACTGGTGACTTACCGTTTACAAATAGAAGTAAGTACAAATGTACTGAGGCAGCTAAGTGGAATAATGAATAGGATGTGAGCCACCAGGACAGGAAGGCTTGAGTTCAAATTCAGCCTCAAATACTTAATAGCTTTTTGGGCAAGTCACTTACCCCTGTTTGCCATGATTCCTTATCTGTAAAATGAACTGGAGAAGGAAGTACTGTAGTAATTTTATCAAATACAACAACAATAACAACAAAATCTCCAAATGAGGTCATTAAAAACTCAGACATAACTAAAATGACTAAACACCAAATGTACCAGATTCAAACTATCTATTTAATAAATTGCCTCTTAAGGTAGCATATGGTGCCTTAAAGAAGTACAAATAATTCATAGATTCACATAAAAACTTAATACATGTTTAATGATTGATTGTTTGAAATTATAGAGATAGATGGTGATTTGAGTTGTTGGAGGAATTTCCCATATTGATGAAATCATAGATCATTTATATATTGATGTATATAAAGAATATGCATTTGATGAATGCTATATCTTTTTAGCAATATGACACAAACTATTGGAACATCCTTTGCAAAATATATGATAAACAGTTGCTATCTGGTATAGTTTGTCTGAAATTTTAGGGAGAATACATGCATTTGGAAAAGAACTGCTGGATATAAAGTGATAAGCAAGACTAGCATTTTAGGAACAGGATAGCTTTGAGATTATCCAAAGGATGGTACTGATACATAGCAAAGAAAAGTTCATAATCTTCACACTGTAGGAAGCTAAAGTACAGGAACTGAAAAGGTTTAACTTATAGGACAGGATAGATATTTTGTAGTATTTGAAGGACCAGATGTAGAAGGATTAGATCTGTTTAACTCCAAGAACAATGAATAGAAAATTCAAAGAAAAGAATTTGTGATTGGAATAAGGAAACATTTCCTAATAAGTATTGTTGTGGTTTACTCTTCATGACCCCATTTGAGGTTTTCTTCACAATGTTATTTAAGTAATTTGCCATTTTCTTTTCCATCTCATTTTATAGATAAGAAAATTGAGGCAAATGGGGTTACATGACTTGCCCAGGTTCACACAGGTAGTAAGTACCGGAGGCCAAATTTGAAATCAAGAAGATAAGTTAGTCTTGGCTTTCTACCTTCTGTACCACATAGTAATTAGAACTATAAAAATGGAAATGGTTTACTTTGGGAGGTTGTGAGTTTCTCTTCATTGAAGGTCTTTGAGGAAATTCCCAATGACCATTTGCAGGATATATTATAGAGGGGATTCTTGGTCAGATAAAAGTTTGACTAATTGACCTCAGAAGTATCTTACAACATATTTTGAGATTCTGGATTAAGATCATCTTTCAAAAAACAGAGTATTATCACCCATCTTATGAGATTAACAGTGAATGTAAGATAATGGCATATATGTGAATCCATAACATTCATCATTAATTTGGGCCAAAGACTTAGTATCAGAACATCAATTCACAATCTTTGGGGAATTATTATATTGCTGCTTCATAAGACCCTTGAGTGGTGCAGGAACATGATGACATTAGGTCATTTGGCAGAGTATTGCCCCATTTGGTGATTCTAAGGTCACAACCAGAGTCCATCCCATATATATATACATATGGGATATAAAAATTTCTGAGCTCCATTATTAGAGTGGAATTTTTGTCTCTGGTTTTATTTCATGAATGATACAGCTCTACATTTCAAACCTCTTAATTGTGCATGTCTTATATTTCCCCTGTATATATTAAATATTTGTCAGCTAATTTATGCTCATTATATAATGTAAGCTGAATATAAACTTCTTGAGGTAAGGGACTATCACTTTTGCATTTGTATCTTCAATATCTAACACAGTGCTTAATAATAAGTAAATGAATAATAAAATGATAAAATTATGTTATTGCCTTTAGGAACCCTCCAAACTTACAAAATTCTGTTCTATATCAAATTAATTTTGAGAATTTAGTGAAATAATAGGAAAGACACATGGTATCTGTGTGTCTCTGTCTCTGTATTTCTGTCTATCTCTCTTTCTCCATTTATCTATCTGTCTCCCTTTCTCTCACACACATACACACACACACATATACAGTCACTTACACACATTCACACAAAGTCAGAAATTGTTTCCCTAGGGTGAAAATATTGTTTTATGCATTTTATTTCATTGGTACAAGAAATTTCTGGTAGAAAAAGTTCTACTAATGTAGGTCAGCATCTATTTTGCAACTTACACTTTTTGAGAGTTGCCTGGGGGTACTAGGAATAAAGTGATTTGTCCATATAGCCAGTATATGTCAGAGGCAGAAATAGAACTCAGTTCTTTCTGATATCAAGGCTGAAACTCTAAGAGCTATTCCATACCCCCCTCTTTCGCTCAAAAAATTTTTGACAGTGTAGAAATCCAAATTCTTATTTTGAAAAAAAAAAGCAAAACAAAACACTGGAAAAATGACACAAAATAATGCAAAACATATTGAATAACTTGAATATCTCAGTCACCAATCATTCAAAGCAGAAACAGAAAAAAGAGTAAGATTCCATCATTTTGTCTCCTTGTTATAGACTAAAAGAAGTGTTCTATCTGCCCAAGATCCATTTTTAGTAATGCTCTTATTACATTTAAGTAGCAAGTGTATGAATAGAAGAATATAACAGAGAAGTAGTAATACATAAGATTTCCACTTGGTCAGTGAAGAAACTTGGGAGGAGGAAGGGAACTGAGTGTTTACAAAGTTACTGAAGCTTTCTTCCCTCCACCCCTAATCAACAACCTCTATTAGCTCTTTAAACTTATCTTGTCAATTCTAAAGAAATTTGGAGCATTAAAGAAGTACTGAAGATTTCAACAAGATATAGTAATAAAAAAGATCGGAAAAAGTCAACATTCCTCCTTAAGTAATCAAGAAAGTAACCAAGTAAATCCTTGAGTAAATCCTCCAATGACCTGAGCTATCCCAGAGCAGACACCCAAGTATGAGCCTGTAGAACTTCTAAGATGAATCCTAGTGTTTAACTTTATATTGTTCAGGGAAGACAAGTAGATCAATAGGGGGGGAATTCTTTATTTACAATCTCTGAAATCTGGGGAAAGAAGAAAGATTTGTTTATTACAAAGCAAGTGGAAAATGAAACCAAGAATTAAAACAGAGCCTTGGAATTTTATTCCACTGCAGGTTCATGAGTCTCTTGGTGATAATGGCAATTTCCAACTTCCCACAACTTTTACTTCTTTTTTTATTTGTTTTTGCCTCTCCCTTCCTTTCTCATCTTCTTATTGCCTTTTTTTCCTTTTCCTCTTCTGTCCTTTACTTCACTGTCTGTCTGGGCTTCTGGTGGTCCTGAATGCAAACATTCAATAATTACATATTGGACTACCACAGCTTATACAGCTAGTGGGGACACAAAGAAAATTTCAAATATTATTTTAATATATATATATATATACATATATATATATATATGGCATAATGATAAAATCATTTCTAGCTTGTTCCATAGCTAGAGGACACACTGAGGACCCAGAGAAACTGCTAGGAAATTCTGAAGAATAAGTAACAAAGTCTAAATCCTAAAAAGCTGATTCAATTTGTTAATACCACTCACCAATACTCTCAACAACAGTCTGCTCCTTCTTTCCTTGCATCATACTGCCAAGTTAACCTGAAAGTGCTTATAATCAGTCACAGTAGTCTAGTGTAGTATCTACCCAGCAAAACTGAGTATAATTCTTCATGAGGTCTCTTATTTTTTGTGTGTGTGGTTTAGTGTTATTTTAAAAATTTTCTTAAAATTATTCATTATTATTTTGAATGGTAAAAATAATCATGTTACAATTTTGGAAGCATTTGACACCTTTAGATGTTGTGTCAGTCAACAAACATTTATTAAGCACTTGGTCTGTGCCAAGCATTGTGTTAAGAGATGGGGATACAAGAAAGGCAAAAACAAAACAAACAAATGAAAATAAAAACCAAACTGCCTCTGTTTTTAATAGAACTCATATTCAAATAGATGGAGAATAAATTCTGTATTAAAGCTATCCTAAAAGTCCTAGTGCAGGACATTTATGATATATACAGAATAATTGGAAAGTGAATAAATCTAAGAGTATAAGGGAGGAGGGATAGCATTGAAGACACAGGGGACTGACAATAAAAATTTTGTTAGGTTCCCCAAATGTAGTAATTAGAATTTTGAGATATGGTGATTTATTTTTTAAATTCAGACATAACTCAATACACTGAATTCCTTCTATTAACATCCCTTTCTAATCCTTTTTCTTCTTATGTGGATATGGGACTTGGTTAATAAAATCATAGATTTGTGTTTGGAACAACCCTCAAAAGTCATTCAATCTAACCCTCTTATTTTACACATGAAGAACTTGAGGATCAAAGAGCCTTGCCCATGGTCACACATGGCAGGTTCTACTCAGTTGAGGTTTCAAATGTAGGATCACAACAAAGTACATAACTGCCATTCAAAAATCAGTTTTGTTAAATTTGGAGTGTCCAACACCAAAAGGTTGATCACAGATGATTTTCTTTACCCCTATCCATAGCAAGTCATTAAACCATCTAAAAAGGTATACAGGTTTCTATATGCATCTTTGGAGGGAATTACTCACATGGATGAAGTCAGGCCTGATTGGACTGTTAGAATAGCATATTAAATTATAAGTATGCACATTCTATAATCATTAATTGGCTCCATAAAAACATAATGCTAGCTAAAACAATGCTGTAGAGGGATGTTAGTCTCATAAGCATCAAGCTAAACAAAAAGGAACCAGAGTTATTGGGTAAGGACTATTAGGCTAGCAAAGAAGTGCTAGTTATCAGAAAATTAGGTGAAGGAACAGAGTTAGTGGGATCAGACTCTGGATATCAATCAACCAAAGATGCCTTAATAAGGTTCGCAATTGTTCAGAATATTATGATAGGGAGTGGTTATCAGGGTCCTAATGATGCTTCTAGTGGGAATAATACCATTTAGGACATTCCTGTATAACTTTTTGTCAGCACTTTGAAGTAGATAGAAAGATAGATAGATAGACAGATAAGTAGATAGCCTTTAACTAACAAATTTATTAAGAAGGAAGGAAGGAAGGAAGGAAAGAAGAAAGGAAGGAAGGAAGGAAGGAAGGAAGGAAGGGAGGGAGGGAGGGAGGGAAGAAGGGGAGACAGAGAGAGAGACAGAGAGACAGAGAGACAAGAGAGACAGAGAGAGAGAGAAAGAGATAGGAAAATGCATTTATTAAGTATTTACCTTGTGTCAAGCACTATAGTATAGAATTAGAGAATTTCCAAAGAAATTACAATAATAATAAATCAGAAAGAACAAGAAAATTCTAGTATATAGGTAACTTACATCACCCTTATAGGGGCTATATGTTGCCAGAGGTGGAAATACCTGAAATACCTCCAAACATCATAAAATTCCATTCTCATAGGGTATTGCAATAGCCACATACCAAGAAGCCAAAAGGTTAAACAAACTCCTTATTTTATGGACCCCAAGATTGTAAGTGATGTCCTGTGCTGCACATTATTAGAGCAGCCATGAAATGATGTATATAACATTTTTTCTTCTAATTCTCCATAGTGCTTAAGTAAGAAGCTGAAAGCCTGGTAACCTCCCAGGAGTCACAGCAACATAAAAGCATCTACCACATGTGGAAGTCAGAATAGATGCATTAGGAATATCCATCACTTTGGAAAAGTGGGAACACACAACTTCAAGCACTCAGAAGGGCAATCCATTTTGAAAAGCTTTAATATTGGCTTCATGACAAAATAAGTCCTAAAAGAATTAGGGAAAAAAATCAACAGGGAGGAAGAAGTGGAGGTGAAACAACAGTAATTGCTGCTAGGTGAATCTTCAGTGTTTGTTTAAGTTGTGCATGTAAAAGCAGATGAGAATCATTTGTTCCTGACTACAACAATCATAGCTGACTGGACTTGACATTACCTGTGGCAGCGGCTTTCAAAATGTCATCTAGGGAACCCTGGGGATCCCTGATATCCTTTCAGTGGGTATGAGGTCAAAACTATTTTCACAATAATACCAGGACATTATAATTTCTAATGGATAAATTTCATTAGCTATAATCCGCCCTGTCTTTCACATCACATAAGTTCTTTGGACTCTCAATACTTTTTAAAAGTATATTTTTAAGGGTCTTGGAAACAAAAAGTTTGAGAACTGCTGACCTGACCTATGTTTTAGCTTAAAAGCATCAACTGCTTCAAACCTTATGTTTTGTAAGTTGCATGATTACCTCCAGGTTTAATTTCTGTTACTGTTGGCAACATTAGCCTCTTTTTTTCATTATAATTCTAAACTATACAAAAATATTTTTATGTATTCACTGGTAATGCTCTAAATGAAATAATTCACTTTTTTCAACCAAAAGAAGCAGAATTTGGCATAGGGAGCTCAGCACATGCAAACATTATTATGCTTACAGGATGCCTGTGTTCATATATCTATTTATGTGACAATGTGTATACATAGACTGCTTGAAAGCCAAGCATTTAAAGTAATGTTTTTAGTTTGAAAGACAGGGTGTCATCTTGAAGGAATAGTGGCAGGCCTTGAAGTGAGCCCCTGGTAGGACTTTTTAAACTTTTCCCATTCATGACCCTTTTTTGCCTCGGAAATTTTTATATGACCCGGATATATAGATTTATAAAATATAATTAACAAATAAAAAATTTGCTGATAATAAATCATAATTCTGATCTCTATATTGTTATGAGACCATATAGGGTTGAGAATCACAATTTAAGAGGGTTGAGCCCCAGTCTACTATTAGAGACTAAATTACGGATAGGTTGCTGACAATACTAACAGCATTTCCATATCATTTTAAGACTTGGTGATAAAGTTTACATCTGTTACTTCATTCAATTCTCACAAAACTATTATTATTATCCCAACTTTCCAAATGTAGAAACTGAGGCACAGAGTTTAGTGATTCATCCACATTCATACCCTGTCTGTTTTTCCACCCTCTCTACCCTCAAAATCTTGATTCACAAAAGTAATTTTACAAGATCTTTGATTTAGAACTGGAAGAGACTTCAGATACTATTTAATGAGATTCCTTAAATTTATGGATGGGGGACTGAAGCTTAGGGAGGTTGTGACTCTCCTAAAGTCAACAAGTAGTAAGCATCAGAAATGGGTTCTGAAACCAAATTTTTGGCTCTAGAGGTAGAATTCTTTCTAATACACCAGAATAAACTTGAAAGCACTATTTTCTTGTTTGTTATTGTGATTTTTTTTCCCCTTTTAGATTGGAGTCACAATTTATTATTGTCCAGTCATTTTTGTCAGGTCTGACTCTTTATGACATCATATGGGATTTTCTTGGTAGAGATACTGGAATGATTTGCCATTTCCCCCCCAGCTCATTTTACAGATGAGGAAACTGGAGGGAACAGGGTTAAGTGGTTTGCCCAGGATCCCACAGTTTTTAAGTGTCTGAGATGAGATTTGAACACAGATCCTTCTGACTCCAGGGCTGACACTCTATCTACTACACCATCTAGCTGCTAAGATTGTAATAACTTTGAGGGAATCTCTCCAACTGTTGTTAGTAAGGAAACTCCCTCTACCTATGCAGATTAGAATATAGAGAGAAGGCTGAGATATTTAAAAGGTTAAATGACTAGCCCAATGTAGCATGGCTATTAGGTGTCCAAAGTGGGAGTTGAACCCAGATTTTTTTCAGACTTTGTGGCCAATTTTCTATTCATTCTGCTGTAGATATCTATTTTTATTAATCATGACCATGATAATGATTATGATCATGATCATGATGCTTTATAGTACATAAAACAGTTTTGCCAAAAAGACTTTATAAGGTAAGAAATAAAAATGAAATTTAGATTAAATGGTTTGCTCAATAAATGGTTTGTAGACAAAATTCTAACCCAGGTCTTCTAACTTTAAGATGTCTCTACCCACTATAGCATATGATTGCTTTAAGAACAGGGGAGGGAAATACACTTTCATATCTAAACATAAGCCTGAAAGAAAATACACATTGTCATCATCTCTACAACACAAGGTAATGCAAATATAATCTGGAAACACATATGCTTTGCTTTCTTTAGTGGGTAGACCTTTTTAAATAGAAAAGGGGAAAGGCCTCAGAGTTCCTTAGAGATACCATGACTGGTTCAAATTTTATTATACCTAAAAAATAGCAAATATCTTTCATTAGATTGTTTAAATTCCTCTCCATTTATGTGGGCAGAAAAAGTAAGTGAAATTATTATTGCTTTAGTCTGAAGGTTTTGCACACTTAAGTCCTAAAATATTTCTGACACAATTTGAGTTTCTCTATTCCAGATAGAGTACCTGACTGGGAATCAGATGTCAGTTCTAGCACCATTGATTAAACATGTCATTAAACAAGGGCATGACCTTGGATGAATTATTTAAATCTATGAGCTTCACTTTTTTTCATCAGTAAAAAGAGGGCGTAGAGATAAAAGGATCACAGGATTATAGACTGAATTCTGGAATAGACCTTGGAAGCCAACTACTCCAATTGCCTCATTTTACAGATGAGAAATCTAATGATTTGCCAACATCTAAGCAGTAAATTAAAAACTGGAATTAGAACCCAGGTTCTCTAATTTCAAATCTGTTATATTATGCTGCTCAAACTCCTATCTTGCTCTAAAATTCTCTAATTTTGTGATGCATTTTGAGAAAACTATTTATATTTACTATGTTCTAGATCAGGGGTTGGGAAACTATCGCCTAAGGAAGAAATCTGGCCTGCCACCTATTTTTGTACACTCACCTACTTCTCCACCCATCACACCCATCTATGTTGGTATGTTCTGTGAACTGTGAATGGTCTTTACATTTTTAAATACAATAAAACTTTATTTTATTTTATTTTTTTAATTTTTAATTTATTTTATTTTACTTGCATAACATATGTGTGGGTAATTCTTCAACATTAACCCTTACATAGCTTTCTGTTACAAATTTTTCCCCCCAACTCCCCACCCCTCCCCTAGATGGCAGGATATCCTCTACATGTTAATTATGTTAAAATATTGGCAAATCGAATATATGTATACATATTTCCAAACTTATTGTTGTGCAAGAAAAATCTTATCTACACAAAAGATATATCAGATAAAGGAAACACAATGTAAGCAAACATCAATCAAGGAGTATGAGAATGTTAAGTTGTGGTCCACATTTCACATCCCTCTCTCTGGGTGTATATGGCTTTCTTCAGTGAACAATTGGAGGTGGTTTGAAACATTTCATTGTTGAAGAGAGCCATGTCCATCAGAATTGATCGTCATGTAGTATTGTTGTTGCCGTGTATAATGATCTCCTGGTTCTGCTCATTTCACTCAGCATCAGTTCATGTAAGTCTCTCCAAGCCTCTCTGAAATCATCTTGCTGGTCATTTCTTACAGAGTAATAATATTCCATAATATTCATATACCATAATTTATTCAGCCATTCTCCAATTGAAGGGCATCTATTCAATTTCCAGTTTCTAGCCACTACAAAAAGGGCTGCCACAAACATTCTTGCACATGTGGGGCCCTTTCCTTCCTTTATGATTTCTTTGGGATATAAGCCCAATAGAAATGCTGCTGGGTCAAAGGGTGTGCACAGTTTGATAACTTTTTGAGCGTAGCTCCCAATTGTTCTCCAGAATGGCTGTATCCGTTCACAGCTTCACCAACAATGCATCAGTGTCCCAGCCCTCCCACATCCCCTCCAACATTCATCATTAACTTTTCCTGTCATTTTAGCCAATCTGACAGGTGTGAAGTGGTACCTCAGGGTTGTCTTGATTTGCATTTCTCTGATCAATAGTGATTTGGAGCACCTTTTCGTATGACTATAAATAGTTTTAATTTCATCCTCTGAAAATTGTCTGTTCATATCCTTTGACCATTTATTGATTGGAGAATGGCTTGAATTTTTATAAATATGAGACAATTCTCTATATATTTTAGAGATGAGACCTTTATCAGAACCCTTAAATGTAAAGATGATTTTCCAACTTATTGCTTCCCTCCTAATCTTGTCTGCATTGATTTTGTTTGTACAAAAACTTTTTAACTTAATATAGTCAAAGTTATCTATCTGGTTTTCAATTAAGAGTTCCAGTTCTTCTTTGGACATAAATTTATTCCATCTCCATAGGTCTGAGAGGTAAACTATATTACATTCCTCTAATTTACTTATAGTATCACTCTTTATATCCAGGTCATGAACCCATTTAGATCTTATCTTGGTATGTGGTGTTAGATGTGGGTCAAGCCCTAATTTCTTCCACACTAGTTTCCAGTTTTCCCAGCAGTTTTTGTCAAATAATGAATACTTATCCCAAAAGCTGGGGTCTTTGGGTTTATCAAAGACTAAATTGCTATAGTTATTGCCTAGTTTGTCTTGTGATTCTATCCTATTCCACTGATCGACTACTCTATTTCTCAGCCAGTACCAAATGGTTTTGATGACTGCTGCTTTGTAATATAGTTTTAGATCTGGTACAGCAAGATCGCCATCGTCAGCCTTTTTTTTCATCAATCCCCTTGAAATTCTTGACCTTTTGTTTTTCCAAATGAACTTTGCTACTATTTTTTCTAGATCTGTAAGATAATTTCTTGGGAGTTTGATTGGTATGGCACTAATTAAGTAAATTAGTTTGGGTAGTATTGTCATTTTTATTATATTCACTCACCCGACCCATGAGCATTTTAAGTTTTTCCAATTGACTAGGTCTGATTTGATTTGTGTGGAAAGTGTTTTGTAGTTTAGTTCATATAGTTCCTGACTATCCCTTGGCAGATAAATTCCCAAATATTTTATACTATCAACAGTTATTTTGAATGGAATTTCTTTTTGTATCTCTTGCTGCTGAACTTTATTGGTAATATGTAAAAATGCTGATGATTTATGTGGATTTATTTTGTATCCTGCCACTTTGCTAAAGTTGTGAATTGTTTCTAGTAGTTTTTTAGTTGAGTCTTTAGGGTTCTCTACGTATATCATCATTTCATCTGCAAAGAGTGATAATTTGGTTTCCTCATTACCTACTCTAATTCCTTTAATCTCTTTTTCTTCTCTTACCGGCAAAGCTAACATTTCTAAGACAATATTAAATAATAATGGTGACAGTGGGCAGCCTTCTATAAAACTTTATTTTAAAACAAAAAAAAATCATATTCCCAGCTCACTGATCATGCAAAAATAGGCCCAACCAGATTTGGCCCCCCCCAACCACAGTTTGATAATTTCAATTCTATATTAATTAAATCAATAAATAATCAATAATAAAAATAATTAATTAAAATTATAGATGATTGAGGATATGCCCCTATGTATTCAAGACAGACTTTCTCCAACTTCAGATTATTATCTAAGGTCATTCAAAAGTATTAACATGCTTTGAAAGAGTATTAGGTAAAAATTTACTATATTTTAATAACATGAAATTTAAGTCTTTGAGAGGTTACTCTTTCTTCCATGCAAGTGGGTCAAGCTACAGTCAGATTGGGCAAGTAGGTGGCAGAGTGAATAGAGCACGGGGCCTGGAGTAAGGAAGATTCATCTTCCAGAGTTTAAATCTAGCCCCAGACACTTAGTAGTCACATAGCTGAGCAAATAACTTAATTCTGTTTGCTTGAGTTTCTTTATCTGTAAAATGACCAGGAGAAGGAAATAGCAAACTACTCCAGTATTTTGCTGAGCAAACTTCAAATAGGGGTCACAAACAGTTGGAAATGACTGAACAACAAAATGACTAGATTGTTCATACTCTTGACATCATGTGTACAGTTATGATTTTTTGAAGATGTACATTGCAACATAAACTTTAATTCATTAGCTGTAATATATAACTCAACTATGTAGAAAATATCACTAATGACTAAACTTTCTATACTTCAAATAATAAAGCAGATTATCTCAGGGAAAACTTTTTAAAGAAATAAACAGAGGTACAAATCTCTAGTTTCCCCACTAATCCTCAATAATTTTCATTCATAGTTTAATCAAACTTTGGTCTTATACCAATTTGGTCTTCTACTCATTTAAAATTCAACCTGAATCACATCTTGGACTGTCCTGGACCTGTCCTGATTTAGATCTTGTCTTTGGAACTTCAGAAAATTGTGGAATTAAAAATCCCAGTGAAAATTTTTTCTTACCTGCCAGAGGTCTTCAGTAATTTTCAGTAATAAGGAATCTATCTCCCCTGCTTAGGCTCATTGATAGGCTACCCTTCATTTGCCATTCTTGTACTCCTGATTATCTAAGAAGTCTATGTCCTTCCCACAGTAGATGTCAAAAATGAGAGAACCAGATAGATTATCTGTCTCTCCACTGAAAGTACCAAAACTCTGATGAATAATTTCCCTTCCTTTGAAAGGTATATATTTCTACTTTCCATCTCCATATTTACTTCTTCAGTAATGTTGAATAAGACTGGAAAGCTAGATTAGAGCCAGATTATATAAGTCTTTAAATGCCAAACAGAGGTATTTATACTTGATCTGGAAGGTAGTATAGAGCTATTGGAGTTAATTAAGTGGGAGAGTAACATGAGAAAGCCTGTGGTTTCAAGAAAATCATTTTGGCAGTATATGGAGAATGGAGAATGGCAGCAGTATGGAGTATAAGGAAGAAGTTTAAGGAAGAGAGACCAATTAAAAGATTTTTGTTTTTAAATTTTCTAGGCTAGAGATGATAATGGTCTGAATGAAATAAGTGAACATGAGTAGAGAAAAGAGTATTGATGTTGAGAGATATTGAAGCTAAAACCCACCCCCAATTCCATGTTAAAACAATTTTTAACCTTTTTTTTTTTTCTGAGACAATTGCGGTTAAGTGACTTGCCCAGAATCACATAGTTAGGAAGCCACATATTTTGAGGCCAGATTTGAACTTAAGTCCTCCTGACTTCAGGGCTGGTGCTCTAGCCATGGTGCCACCTAGCTACTGCCATTTTTTTTTTAAATGTTGAGTTCCAAATTCTATTCTTTCCTCTATCCTCCTGAGACAGTAAGTAATCTGAGAAAGAAGAAAGAAAGGAAGGAAGGAAGGAAGAAAAAAAGAAAGAAAGAAAAAAGAGAGAAAAAGAAAGAAAGAAGAAGAAGAAAGAAAGGAAAGAAGGAAGGAAGGGAAGAGGGGAAGAAGGGAGGAAGGAGGAGATGGAGAAAGGGATGGAAGAAGGGAAGAAGGGAAGAAAGGAAGAAGGGAAGGAGGGACAAAGGGAAGAAGGAAGGGAGGAAGGGAAGAAAGGGAAGGAGAGAAGAAGAGAGGAAAGAAGGAAGGAAAGAAAGAAGGAAAAAAACTATGCTTCAGGCTCTATTTAGACAATATCAGTTCTTTCTCTGGAGACAGCATGTTTTATCATGAGTCCTTTGGGATTGTCTTAGATCATTGTATTGTTGAGAATAGCTAAGTCATTCATAATTCATTGTACAATGTTACTGTTGCTGTATATAACATTCTCCTGGTTCTGCTAGCTTCACTTTGCATCAATTCATATAAGTCTGATGAGGCTTGTATCTGGTAGTTCTTCTCATCAATGAAATCACAAATTTGATATCCCCTCTCTCACCCTTTGCAGAAAAAAAAATCTTCTTTCTCAGTGCCAAATACCCTTGGTTTTATGTTATTTTCAGTGTTCCTGATCTTGGTTTGAAAACCTGACCTTGATCTGTATTTATGATCTTTTTTCTATTAGCTATATCTGATTCATTCTAGATCCTGATTCCCAGCTCCAATCTGATAACTTCTCTTTGTTTTTTTTTTATCCCCACTAGTGCTATAATAATTTGATCCAATTAATTAATATAATTAATTGATGCAACAAAGACAGAAAATGTGTGACTCACTTTCCAAATGAAGAATTATGGTTGCCAAAGGAAACATCAGGATAGAATATAAGCTAATTTGTGAATCTTATGAAGAAGGATGATTATAAGAAATATCTTGTAAAGGAGAGAAATGCAATGAAGGATAAAGGAAAACTGCAAGAGATTCAATGAGGCAATATTATCTCAAGGACATTCAAATATGAAAATGGAAAAAAGACTGCAAACAGAATAAAAAATGGATAAGATTTGCAAAAATAAAATTTATTACAACAAATTCATTCATCAAGAATAATGGAAACACCAAACTTATAACCTGACATCATAGTCTCTAGGAAATGTAGAAATGGCATCAAAGTGAATGAAAATGGAAAAAGCAGCCAGAGTGATGAAGTATATATATGTTTGAGATCATACAATTATGAGAGCATTGAGAAATCAGTTTATAAGGAATCTAAAGGAAAAGAAGATACCAAAGACTTGGGGAAAACTTCATACCTTATTAATACTGAAAGACTATAAATACCTACCAACCAATAATATGCCTACTCAAGATTTTCATGAGGATCATCTATGTTACAAGACTTAAGGATATCCTTGATAAAGGATTATTAAAGGGAGAAAGAAAGCTTTTATAAATTATATGCAACACTGGGCTAGGCTATATATTTACCATATCTCTCGAAAGAGAGAATAATGTGCTTTCTGTTTGTTGTTTATTTTTTTAATGTATTCAACTCAAAAGAACAAAATATTGTCTAAATATTTCTCATACTTATATAAAAATCATTCAACTTCCTTGAAAGATGTAACAACAAAAATAACCTTATTCAATAACCCTTTGATGATAAACAGCAGGCAAGGCATAAAACAGAGGATGTTCTTCAAAAGTATTCACCATTAGTGATGAAGGTGATCTCCCTCTGAGTTCAGGTTGAGAAAAAATTCCTTTTGGAAGCTGAGATTCTCTAAAACAGAAGTATCAAACTCATGGTCCACACATCCTATAAAACTCCCAAGAATAGCCTGAACAAGATTAAAAGTTATCAAAATAAATAAAAATACAAAACAACATAAATTTTTAATCAGTAATTAATTTATAGTTTTCTAATATGCCATCCTCAGATATATACTTTGACTTGATTCTGACATCTCTGCTCTTGGAAGTCTTTTTCCGGGGTGGTATTGTGATGATTGCATAAGTCCTAAGTTAGTGCAGAGTATATTGCAAAAGATCTGTGATACCTCAAAAGAGTTTGTCTTTGCCCATCCATACAGAAAAGACCAAATGGATGAAGAATCTCTGTTGCTCAAATTTCAGCACGTACCTGAATAAATATCCTAGAAAGTTGATCCAAAAGTATGTATGTATATATTGGGACAGACCATTTAGATGGCCTATGAGTTGAAAAGAAAAAAAGCAAACCAGATTGCTTTCATGTATTCAGAAAAGACTTTTAATGATCCCAAATGACATAGCTGGGTGCTGCATTGTTATTTATAAAAGTCTTCTTTCTCCTTTTAATATCTTCATCAAGGATATCCTTAAGTCTTCTAATTCCTATCTTTTCAATTCATTTTCCTAGCATTGTTGTATGATAAAGAGACTTAGAATACTATTTAGGGTTCCTCAAAAGTACTAAATATGTATATGCATGTTTGTATATGTGTATATGTATTTAAAACATGAGCCAATTTTCCAAAGAGGCTGCTAATATGTAATGCCACAGGCAAATCCTTAGAATTTTTGTTTGGTCTTCACTCTCTTAATGAAGACAATAATAATGCCCCCAGTGACTTGAGAGCATGCTGGAAACAGACGTAAGAAAAGCTCCTGAGTGCTTACTTTTTTAATAGAGTGGGGTCAATGTGATGAGAAGAAAAAATGGTTAGAAATATACTTACTAGAGATACTATTTGGTAAGAATGAAGTACAATCAATATTTCACATCTAGTTTAATACTTACTGCTACATATAAAAATACTATACCAAACCTTTTTTTCAGCAGCAAAGAAACATATTAAAATCAATATTAAGCACAAGCATGTGCTATTCCAAAGAAAATGTCAGATGAAAATTTGTTGTAGATCAATATTAGGGACAAAAAAGCTACATATGTGTTGTCTGGTGTTGCTTTTACTGCTGCTGCTGACTGAGGACATGAGCACCAGGGAAACAGAAAACCCACATGAAATATTTATTCATTAAAAACAAATCCTAGCAAATAAAATTGGACAATGAACCTCAAGTATATTTCAGATTTTCCCCTGCCCCCATTCTTTGAATATTTCTGTGCCTTTGGGCTTCTGGGAGCTATTGTTTTAAAGCATATTGAATCATGATACTTTGGTGTGAAACAAATAAGTCTTAGAATTTCCTGATATCTTGCATTTTCTGAGGTATATTAAAAGAGATAGCCTTGGAATCAGGTGGGTTCAGATTAGTATCCTGAAGAGATTGTATAAAAGGGAAAAGGATATACATGTACAAAAACATTCATTTTGGCTCTTTTTGCAGCAAAATATTGGAAACTGAGGGGATGCCCTTCAGCTGGAGAATTACTGAACAAGCTGTGGAATATGCATGTAACAGAATATTTTTGTGCTATAAAAAGTGATAGGCAGATTTCAGAAAAACCTTGAAAGACTTGTACAAACTGATACAAAGTGAAATGAGCAGAACCATGAAAACATTGTACACAGTACCAGTAACACTGTCTGATGATCAACTTTGAATGATTCAACTCTTCTCAGCACCTCAATGATCTAAGGTAAGTACAAAAAATTCATGAAGGAAAATAGTATCCATAACCAGATTAAAAAAGGATGGACTTTGAATGCAGATCAAAGCATGTTTTTTTTTTTTTAACTTACTTTATTCTTTCTCATACTTCTCCCTCCCCCTTTTTGATCTGTTTCTTTTTTCACAACTGTGACTAATATGGAAATATGTTTTACATAATAGCTCATGTATAAACTAGATCAAAATGCCTACTTTCTTCTGAAGAGGGGAGGAGAGGGAGGAAGAAAACCTTGGAATTCAAAAGCTTGTAAAATGAATGCAAAATATTTTCTTGTCATGTATCTGGAGGAAAAATAAAATACTATTTTATATATACATATATATACACATAACATATATATTTGTATATATATGTGTATATAAAAGAAAATATATGATTTTATATATATATATATATATATATATAATCAGATGGGTTCAAGTCATCTGACATGCTTGTTAAATCACTCCAGGTATATCACTCTGTTGCCCAACCAACTGTATAAGATTAAAAATTGCAAAGCAGGTAGTAATCTCTGTTACTAGATAGTCATTTATTCATGAAATCACGAGTGATATTAAGGGGGAAAAGAAATCTGACATTTTTATATTTTTTTAACTTACCTTATCACTTTGGGGCCTCCTCAAAGTGATATGAAATAAGTATGACAGATATCACTACTCCCATTTTGGAGATGAAGAAATTGAATCTCTGAGAGAATGACTTAATCCTGGTCAGTCATTTAGTGAAGTATGTGTTGGAGGTGGGATTTAAATCTAGATCTTGCTTGACTCCAGATTCAAAGCCTTTTTCATCATATGATATTGCCTTTTATCTTATTCATTCACTTTTGTCAGACTTTGAGTAGGAGACTAAAGGATGATTAGTAATGTTTGGAGGTGTTTAAAATTGTGGTAAAAAGAGAAAAGAGGGTGTGTGTCTGCGTGTATGTATATGTGTGTCTCTGTGTGTGTACACACTAGAGAGCTTTTGGATATTCATTGATCAGGGAAAAGCTGTTCCACTATATTTAAGTTTGTAGACAAATGCACTTTCCCTTCCTAAACAATATTTAGATGCATCATCTTGCAAAAGTGACTTCCTCACCAGTGAGGAAAAGCTATTATCTTCTGTTATTGGTCAATTGTGTCTGACTCTTTGGGACTCTGTGGCTTGTATCACACCAATACTGTCCATAAGGTTTTCTTGGCAGAGATGCTAGAGTAGTTTTTCATTTCTTTCTCCATTGGGTTAAAGCAAACAATACTTAAGTGACTTGCCCAGAGTCACACAACCAGTAAGTATCTGAGTCTGAATTTGAACTCATATCATCCTGACTCCAGGCTCAGCACTCTATCCACTGATCCACCTAGTAGCCTTCATTCTCTATTTCTTATCTAGAGATAGTCAAATGTGATATTAACAAAAAGTATTATGGAAATAATTCAATTTAATTATTTGAGGAAGTCTGCCTTGAAGCTGCATTGTAGAATGTGGACTATTGCACTAAGATGCCTCATTCCTTGGATATGCAGGTTTGGGCAAATTAATACAATTCCCAAAGCTGTCTCTAAGCAATCATTTTTGACCCTTTGCCCATTCTTGAAGAATGGATATTCAGTAAGACACACAGTCACCCACGTTGAGTCCACAGAGCATTTTTTTTTGGTCAATAGTTACCTGGGTGATGATAACCCTCACTGTATAGTTACCACTTATTAAAGGAAGTACAAAATTGAATATATCACTGAAGAAATAGTGTAGCAATAAGGTGCAGCCTGGTAGGATGAATACTGGATCATGAAGAGTAGTCTTGCCTCAGCCACCCAATAGTTGCGACTCTAAGAAGACTATATAAACTTCAATTTTCTCATGTATAAAACTTGGATAAAAATATTATTGTTATAAGTTGTATTGTTATGTCATTTATCAAATGACTAGTGTGGAATGTCAAAATGGTACAGTAGGGAATAGTAGCACTAATGTCAAAGGATCCTGTTTTTTTTTTGTTTTGTTTTGTTTTTTTGCTGAGGCAATTGGGGTTAAGTGACTTGCCCAGGGTCACACAGCTAGGAAGTGTTAAGTATCTGAGACCAGATTTGAACTCAGGTCCTCCTGACTTCAGGGCTGGTGCTCTATCCACTGCGCCATCTAGCTGCCCCTGGATCCTGTTTTTTTTTAACCCTTTTTGTTAGCTGTGTGATTCCAGGCAAGGAATTTAAGCTCCCCAGGCTTCAGATTTCTCATCTGTAAAATGGGAGGGTTGGACTCAATGGGAAGCTCCTTCTAACATTTAATTTATTGCCCCATGATATAACATGTGGTTTCATGTGTTGTAAAACAGATTGGGGGGTTGGAATCAAAAGATCTGAGTTTGAACCTTGCTATGGATGTCTTCAAGTACATTTTTGTTGTAATATTTTATATTATAATGCATATAATTATATATGCTGTTATTCAGTCATTTAAATTGTATCTGACTCTTTATGATCTCACTTGGGTTTCTTTTTGGCAAAGATATTAAGATGGTTTGTCATTTCCTTTCCAGCTCATTTTACAGATGAGGAAACAAGCAAATAGAATTGTGTCTTGTTCAGGGTTTCTTAGATAATAAATATCGGTAGCTGGATTTGAACTCAGATCTTTCTGTTCCCAAGCCCAGGACACTTTGGACAAATTATTTAACTCCTTTGGACCTCAGTTTCTTCCCTTGTAAAATAAGGATATTTTGTCATATAATATGAACTTCCAGTTTGGAGTCTAAGATTGTATATGGTACTATAGACATGGGAAATGTTTTAAATAGCAATAATGATGACATATTGATTGGTACAATCCCATTATGTTATTACTGTCATCTCTGGCAAGGAGAGGAATAAATTTGGTGAAAAAGTCCAGGCCATCTCAGAGGCTTATAAGATGATATTTAACAGAATTTAATGTCCACTAAGGTCAAGATAACTTCATATCAATGTCACAATCATCTTTCTTGCTTGTTATTTCCTATAAGGCTTTTACCCTCTGGTTATGAGAACTGTCCTTGTTACCAAATTGTTAGAGAACAACTCCCTGGCCTTTTGTCTTTCAGACATTTTTGATGAACTAACCCAGAATTACCACTTCTAATCTACCAAGAGATGAATGTGATAGAATTTAAATATGCAATATTAAAAAAAATCCTTGTTAAATGCATTTTAAAATCTTGTTGAAAGAGATTCATAATTTGACAAGGATGTGTGAATCTAGGTTCTGATGTTCAGAAGTATAAATAAAGTAATTTGCAGCCCACATTGTGAAAGCTAGAGTTTCACATTCCCCATTAGAAAACTGTCCTTTGTCTTTCCCCATCACCATAATTAACTAGTTCCTATTCATTAAACAATGAAACAGACAATTAAATAGTAATAATAGTGCTTTAATTATGAATGTATTGTTATCTGCATAGAGTGTAGAAAGGGAGATCACTTTAGCTATATTGCTAAAACATTTGGATGTCTGCATTTAAAATATGCAATACAGTATTCACAATGTCAGAGCCACTAACAAGGAAAAAAATAAGGATTGAATCTGTACAGTGAGATGGCCACTTCTGATCAAAAGGATTTTCATGTTAATAACAGCATAAGCATTGATTAAGGCATGTGATTTCTTAAGAAGCATCTTTAGTATTTTTTTCCTTTCAAGAAACGTCTCCAACATTTCTAAGAACCATCAGCAAGTATTTTTAGGTATAAGGATGAGTGACTAAGGTCAAATCTTGGGTAAAACTATGTTTTTCATCCACACTAACAGAGGGGTTAAATTCCACTTAAATTACATTTTTTCCCTCCCCCAGCCTACCTTCTCTCTGTCTCTCTGTCTCTCTGCCTCTCTTTCTGTCTGTCTCTCTTTCTCTCTTTGTCTCTCTTTCTCTCTCTCTCTGTCTCTCTCTCACACACACACTCACTCTTTCAAACAAATAGGGATGGAAACTGTGATTTAATTAGTAGGCTATCAAATAAATTGCTACATAAACTCTTAAATATAAACTCTTTAAATATAAACTCTTTAAATAATAACCATTCAATTCTCCTAAATATTTTTCAACTCTGATATTTTAGCTTCTGTCTTGTCTTTAGGATTTTCTTTCTCAGAAAAGGACTTGAGAGATGAGGGTTGTTCTCATTCTTTCTAAATGAAAAAGTTCAGTTATCGTCCAAGGATACAGTAAGCTTTGGTGATCTTACAAAAAACTGCTTTCTTTTTCCTCTTTAGTTAATGTTTTCTGTCTGTGTGATTAAGAACCATATTTCTCATCAGTCACTGATTTTGATTTCTAAGGTTCCTTGAAATAGGGGACCATTGAATTTCACAAATCTGGTAGCAGGATTTGACATGGCTTCCTGAATTTTGACACAATTTACCCCCCTCATACTTTGGAGCTTGTCCACAAAAGAAGTGAGAGATGGGGAGGCCAGAGAGGAGGGAGAGTCAGAGACAGAGAGACCGAGACAGACAGAAACAGAGACAAAGAATGATGACTTGAATAGATAGAATGATCAAATGAAAATTTATTAAGGATGGGGAGGACTTGGGCATGTTTGTATGAGAAGAAGAAAATGAGGCAGTATATAGGGAGAGATTGAAGATGAACAAGGGATAAATTTTGGGAAGAAGTCAAAAAGAAATGGGGTCAACAGTAGAAGTAGAATGTTTAACTTTGGCATGGAGAAGGGTCACTACTTTCTGCAAAGGTAGAGAGTGGCTTTGTAATGTGGAGTGAGGGAAATTAAGAGATTTGTGACACACAGCTATAATTTTCCCCGTAAATTTGGAGGCAAGATTATCTGAGAAGGGAAAGATTGAATGTTACTATGTAGACTTGAGAAGAGAGAATTTGAAATAGATATGATGAAGAGTGAAGGAAAAAGAGAATTTGTGATCTCCTAAGGCAGGGATTCTTAAATTTGGCATCCATAGCCCTCTTGTGAACAAATTTCAGGGTGTCCATGAATTTGGATGTGCAAAATGTGCATCTTTATTTCAATATAATTGATTTCCCTTCAATTCTTTTTAGTTTAGTACATTTAAAAACATTCTGAGAAAGGGTTCATTAGACTTCACCAAGATGCCAAAGAAGTCTAACACACACACACACACACACACAACAATTAAGAACTTTTATCCTAAAGGAATTTGGAATTGCATTTTTCTTTGAGATAGTTTAAGCCTACGGTGTCTTTCCCATTTCACACTGGTATAATAAAACATCTTTGAATTTAGAAAAGGAGAGACAGCATTTTTTTTTTTTTTTGATGGAAAGAACATTGCATAAGAGATCAATTAGGAGTCCTTCTGACTATGACTCTTTTTTCCCTTTAAGACTGAACTCAGGTACTATCTTCCCCGATTCCCTTGCTCTCATTTTTTTTTTTTTGCTCTTATACTTATTTATTTGGGGACATATTTTATCCTTGTAACAAAATTCCTTTTTTGAGGGCAGAAACTGTTTTTATTTTTTGTCTTTATATCCTTTATATGTATTGTACCTATGACAGTGCCTGGCTTATAGTAGGTAGTAAAGGAAGAGGGAATACATATTTATTAAGCACCTACTATGTGTCAAACATGATGCTAAGGATTTCACGAATATTATAAAATTTGATTTTCATCACAATCTTGTGATTATGAGGTAGATACTATTATTATCCTCATTTTGTGGCTGAGGATACTGATGTAAGCAGAAGTTACATTAGTTGTCCAGAGCCATAAAACCAGTAGAGTCTGAGATTAGATTGTAATTCAGGTCTTACTGAATTAAGATCCAGCATTATGTTTATCCCTTCTATCCCCTTGTTGCCTCTAGTAAATATTACATAAAACAGTGAATAGTTGAATTTTTCCTTGTTGTAGAATATAGTTCTTTCTTACTGTATTCAAATTCTTCTAGAGATTATCCTCATTCATTCTTTATACTTCCTCTGTCTACTTATAAATTCTTACATATATGTTTTTTAGATCTCCAAATATCAATACTAATATTGAATAATAAGAATATGATAATAATAATTTAATAAGAGTGAAAATGTTAATGCAATAGTAGTAGTAACTTGTCTTTCACAAAATGACTTACATAATGTCATTTGATTGTTCCAATATTCCTTTGGAGTAGCTACAACAAGTATTATTTTCTCCATTTTACAGATGAGCAAACTAGTTTAGAGAGGTTAATGATGTTCTTAGGGTCATCTTATTGTTAAGTACTAGCTGGACCTTTCACAAAATCTTCTAAATCCAAAACCACTATACATGCCTATCAGCTGGAAAAGATACGGATTATTCAATAAAAGACAAAATAGCAGAAAACACCACTGTGAAGTATAAAGAGCACAAATTTGAAACATCAACTTCTAGAAAAATATGATCATGCAACTGAATGTGTAATCATCATTCAAAATTTCTCCCCATTTTTTGTTTGCATGTGTTGAGCATTAAATAGTTTCTCTGGCTCCTTACAGTTACCTATATAATTCTCTATCCTTTTCTTTAAAAAAAATTCAGTCCTTTAATACATTTTCTTTTTGATCTAACTTCAATTTCTCTTTGCCTTTCTCTTCTTACTCTTTCCTTCAAGGAACTCCTCCTGTAAAGTCCTGCCATGATGCCACAGCATGACATGAAGAAATGTTCTCAATGATTATCTCTATGATGCTGGAAAATGTATTTTAAACACATATCCATTGTTGGATTGTATGACTGTCACATGGGAATCAATTCAGTTTAATTTAGAGAGGTTCAGTGTCAGTTTGGCAACAAATTCATATATTTTTTAGTTACAGCAATTCTTAGGAAAAACATACCTATATATGCATACACACACCCACACACACATATATATATATAAATGTGCATTTAATATGTGTATATATACATGTATATATAGCATTATTTGGAAAAATGTATTATATTATGTGCGCACACACGAGTTTTGTTTGTCATAGACAAATTGCATTCTGGATTGAAATTGCAGATACTTGAATTCTCTAAATAAAATACAAATGTTTTTGTCCTGAGAACATGCCCTTGCTTTTGTTACCAAGCTAATGAGATACGTGTGGGAGACCAGGACACATGTCCTCTCTTTTCTCAGTAAAATTGGAGGGAAATTCATCTGCTGAGATGTTTTGCTTTTTTGTGCTTTGGTTTTGTGATAGGGTGCCCTCGTGCAGAAAGGGCTCTAATAGAGTTCTCATTTAGAGCAAAAGGTCATTTAGATATCTAAAGGTGCTATACAGCCCCTGAAAACTCAGCTGTTATTCGCTTGTGCAATCTAAGTCCTATTGCCTTCTTCCACTGAAGAATATTTTGTTCAATTTAATAATCAAAATCTTGCCAAGGTCATTATGGTGTAACTTCCCCCCTTTTAGAGTACAATTCATTAATATGCAGTCTATTCCCTCCTCTGGCTCATTAGTGAAGATGTTAAATAAGAATGAATTAGTATGCTCACCTTACTTCTAACCATGTTTCTGAGCAATTATCATTTTCAAGCATTTCTACCTATCATCATATAGCTTTGTCAATGTCCACATAGTGACAATATCCATATAGTGACAATGACTTGAATCAACTGTGATTAACATTTTTATTAAATTTAGATCAAATTTCAAGCTTTTCCAATTCTGGGTCTTCATTTTAAGTTGAACATACATTTATTATTTTTGACAAGATCTTTGAATGCTTCCTGTTTGTTTATTCTGGGAGCCTTTATTCCCTATTCAAATTCTCCAG
The DNA here is from genome assembly GCA_023553655.1 of Myrmecobius fasciatus. NCBI lineage: Eukaryota > Metazoa > Chordata > Mammalia > Dasyuromorphia > Myrmecobiidae > Myrmecobius > Myrmecobius fasciatus. The sequence continues at coordinate 188,555 of JAJPUD010001507.1, read as the reverse complement.
TGGTTTGATTATCTCAATTGATATTCCCTTCATTGCTGGATATTATAACCCATCCACACTTGCCCATTCTGTGTGACTCTTGTCCATGTCCTCTCATAAAGTACCCATGGAATGCATAGACTTTCCATCAGTTATGCTTAGCTTTTAAAGAGAGACCAATGCATCTCCTTTTTTGCTCATCTATTTCTTTGTTGGTGTCTTTTACACTGATTGCCCTTTTAAATTCCTTATTTGTAATTAGTTGCCTCCCATTCATCATGGACCTCTCCATTGTCCCTTTGGTTAGACTTGATTTCAGCCCTATAAGAGTACTAGAATAATGTTAAAATTAAAAACATAGCTTCTGTTTCTATGAGCCTTTAATACTAAATAAATTTGGTGTATAAATTGAATTTTGCTTTTTCAGAAGCTTTTCTTTTGGACAAGAAGAGTGTCTTCAAGTATATCTAACTTCATTAGCTCTATTCTCTTACTTCATTAAGTATTTATTTATTTATTTATTTTACCGTTATCCTCTACAACTTAGTGGATAAATCCAATTCTAGACTTGGGATTATTTTCTAGGTCTACCTACTACAGCATTAACCTGGTCTTTCCATCAAGATAATCATGCTTACTGTCCAATTTCATTTCAGTAAAAAGACCAAGGATAGTAATCGGCTAACACAACTCTTTAGGGTTTACACATGTTTTTTTATTCCCACAACCTGTGAGATAAATTCTATGGTTATTACAATCTCCCTTTAGCAGCTAAAGAAACTGAGCTCACAAGTATTAATCAATCAACCAATAAACATCACATTACTACTGTGAGCCAATCACTGTTCTAATGTTTAATGACTTCTCCAAGGTCATACAACTAGCAAGTGCCATTGGCAGGATGGGAACTATATTCAGCACTATATCTATTCCTTCACATTTCTTTTCAATAAATGAATGAATACCTGATACATAATATACAAATATACGTACAAATATACAAATATATGTATATATATACAAAAATGAATAAATAACATTCATTCTTTTTACATCTTTTACTTGAAATCATCATTTACATTTATTTTATTTTGAACACTGCGATATAAATAGCAGCATTTTTTTTTCCTGAGGCAATTGAGGTTAAGCGACTTGCTCAGGGTCACACAGCTAGGAAATGTTAAATGTCTGAGTCCTATTTGAACTCAGGTCTTCCTGACTTCGGGGCTGGTGCTCTATCCACTGCACCACCTAGCTGCCCCAAGCATTATTTTTTTTTCATTCAGTCAATAAGCATTTTTATGTGGCTACCATGTGCCAGGCATTGTGATAAATGCCAAGGATAAAAAAAAAAGGAACAGAAGATAGTCTCTGACCTCAAGAAGCTCACAATCTAATGAATATTAACATGTTAATTTAACATGTTAATCTTCTAATACACTCATATTGACTATTTGATGTATATGCTAATTCCTTGGACCTAAATTTTTGTTTTTTTTTTTATACCAAGCATCAAAAATTCTATTTCTTAAAGAATATTGTTCACTCCTTTCTTGATTTTAAAATTATTTAAAATAAAAGGGGGGGAAAGAGGATTAATTCAGATGATTCATCTTCTCTGATTCTGTGTCAAAGTTTCCTGATCTCTCTCTAATATCTCATAGCCCTCCCTGATCCCCACAATTTCTCATAACATAATGCCCAAATAAACCTCTTGTTTACATATTCTCTCTTGTTTCATTGTTATTTATTCACAAGTTCATTTCCCCCATGTGATTGTATAGTTCTTGAGAACAGGATCTGTATTATCTTTTCCTTTGAATCCTAATTACCATAACAGGGCTTTGTATCATCATCAATTATCATCATCCTCATCCTCATCATCCTCATCATCAAGTAACATAGTGATTACAATATGCAAGGCACTGTGCTAAATGCTTTACAAATATTTCATTTGATTCTCACAACTACTTTGAAAAGTAGGTGCTATTATTATTATTCCCATTTTATAGTTGAGGAAACTGAGGCAAAGAGAGATTAATTCACTTGCCCAGGGTTATACTATTGGGGAACTCAGAGGTGGGATTTGACTTCAAGACATCCTGACTCCAAGCTCAGTGCTCTGTGCATTATAGCACTATCTAGCTGCCTCTTTTTAGGTAGCAATCAATACATATTAACCAAATCCAGTCGGAATCCACAACAGAAAGAATTCTCAAGACTAGTAGGGGACCTAGGAATGATGAAATATGGAAAGTTTTTATGTGGTGCCCTTTCTCATTTGCTATGGTCTTAATGCTCCTGGAACACCTCTCCCACGACCCATTTCTACCTGAGAAATAAGGCTTTGGTCTCTTAGCCAACTGCTTGCTGCTGTTGGAAATCAATCTACTAAACAAGCCTAGCCCATTTAGCTTAAAACTCAAGGTCATTACCTTTTTTCCCCCCAGGAGCATTTGCATTTGAATGGAGAATTTTTCAAGACCTACAGAAAATCTTTTAAGACCCAAAGGAATGCAGCTCTAATGGTAAAAAATATTTTATGATAGGCTGATGGGAAAGGCTATTGGGTTGTGTTGGATTGGGGACCCTTCCTCATGTTTCTTAAATCACAGAGGATATAAGTAGATGCTCTAGGGGATCTCAGAGAATGAAACTCTAGAAATAAACAGTAGATAATAGGTGCCAGAACTAGTGACAGTCAGCAAAATCTCCTTCTCTGATGTTTTCTCTCCTTGCCAATGATTGACTAACAACATTTATTGTATTAGCCTCCAAGGCTACTACTTGCCTAATTATCACCTTCCTTGCTAGGTTCTCTTTCTCACTCTCCCTTTCTCAGCAGCATGCAAACACTACTGTGTGAAGAGAAAGGGGATAGTGGCTGATAAGGGGCATATACAGGGCACAGGAGCCCTAAGGGGTGCTGCTGGTTAAAAATGTTTGAAAGTCAATGTTTTAAATAAAGAGCCATTTGCAATGTAGCTACTTACTACATAGGGAGTCTTGGGCTGTGACTTCCAGGTCAGAGACACAAATCTTCTGGGAACCATGTGGGGAAAAGAAAGTATATTTTCCCCCTATTGTTTATATGCAGCATCAAGTTCAGGGGAATTATCCAAGTAGCACCTACTTCAAATAGAAAAGCTCTATGGAGGGCCAGGTAGGGGAGATTTTGGAACCTGGAAAAGGGCCTGGACCTCTGCACTCAGCAGACACATCTATTTTGGTCATTAATGACAATAAATATTTTCACGAGATTAACAGGATTCTCTTCCCCAGTAAAAGCATACAATGGTTCCCAGGGACTTGAAAGAGTTAATGTGAAGCTATCTTAAGTACTTATCTTACTATAAGGGACTTAGGCAAGAGGGGAATAGATCCCATCATTTAATGGAATGTAAGATGACATGTTGTGCTAAATTATCAAAGTGGAATTCTTACATGCATAATTTATCTCTGTAATTAAAAAGACTAATTTTAAAAATAATACAGATGCAACACATAATGGTGTGATTTCTTGTCACAAAAACAAATTATTATCTTGATAATGCAATACTATAATTTACATTGCTGCAAAGTACAGTACTTTCAAGGATTGCATGATAAATGTTGTCTAATTATTTTCACTCCTGATTCTTTCCCTATTCATTTGCATTGCTTGTTAGGGCAAAAGAAGCAGTTGTCTCTGGTGGCCAGAGATTTTCCTCCAAGAACCCCCTGAGTTTGAAGTAAAATTGTGGAAGCTGCATAGCATTGAGCTTCAAGTCAGAAAATTTGCCTTCATTCCCAGGTTCTGACACTTTTACTAGCTGTGTGACCCTGGGCACATAGCTTTACATTTTAGAAACTCAATTTCCTCGCCTGAAAGTGGGTAATGTCTGCATCTCACCTCATTGGGCTATTGGGAGGAAAGTATTTGTAACCTCTAAAGTGTTATAAAAATGAGATCTATTGTTATTATTCTGATTTTGGTCCTATTTACTGAACAAAGTAAATCTAGTCTGTGCCTTTTTTTTTTTTTTTGCTTTTTTTTTTTTTGCATTAGTAGGGGTGCTATTGAATGCTTCTTATGGGGCTTTGCTTTTTGCGTTTCATGTCAAATTCCTACAATATCTGCAGGCATGAACTGAAGGCCTAATGTTATGGGGATACTTTCACCATAAATGACCATTATATTTCTGAGTAGCCCCTTCAATTCCCTATGCTTTTCTTGTGGTTACAACGCCATAATTCTCTGCCAGGAAGGTAGTGTAAATAGCTCTCCCACAGCTGATGCCATTTAGCCAGCTGCAAATTGATGCAGATAGCTCCTTTGCTTTAGAGACTGTACATTTCACCTTCACAGTACACACTGCCTTCATTGGCCTGGGGCTTAGGAACATGAGATAAATCCTTAACTAGAGTAATACACTTTGCAGAGCAACATATTCTAGCTCAACTAGTGGCCTGAAATTCCAAATATCCCAGAAGCATATACCTTGTCATTCTCAGAGGGCAGCTGTTCCAAGGGATTCTGCCTTTTCCTACCAACTTTGCATGGTAAAGCTAAAAACCAAGAGTCATTTTCAACTGGAGCAAAAGTGATGAAGGTCAAAAGAGTCAACTCATTCTGCCAAGCTTTGAGCAGGGGTTTTCCATTATTATGCTAATCATATGCATGGTATTTCTGCACTTACACATCCATTTTCATGGACAAAAAATACATCTGTGTTTAAGCATTGCTAATATTGTAACAAAACAATGACAAATGACTGAAAATTCAAAGTTAAGACTGACACTGTGCCCTTTGCTTGTGACATTTAGAAGAAAGTCACAAAGATGGGGCCAAAAGTGTAGTTTTGCAATTCTGTTATTCTTTTGTATATTTGTTGGCTTTCATTTGCAGGGTTGTGACCTTCTAGACTCCTTGCCTTTATTTATTTATTTTGCTATGCGTTTTCTCATTTTTCTGGTGCAAGTTTGCTAAGAAAGTTTGAGATAGATGTGTTTGCCAGTTTCCCTATAAAGTTCTCTTGGGAATGAAAGTATACTTGCTTTTCAGGGTTCCATTAGATTCCAAGCCACTCGTATTTCTGCTTGTTTCATCTACTTCGAGGAATCAAAAGCAATCTAGAAATATCCTATTAATAACTACATTTTAAGTACATGAATCTGGTAAACTAAGTGCATTGATGCCTGAAAATTCAGAGGTGTTTGGACTTCCAGAAAGGAGAAGATAAGAACATGAAAGACCTGAGTTCAAGTCCAAGGTCTTAACTTTATTAGTTGTGACTTGAAATGAGGAAGAACTGAGCTCAAACTCAGCCTGAGACACTTACTTTCTCTGTAACCCTCAGCAAGTCTACCTTAATTTCCTCAACTGCAAAATGGGATAAATAATAGCATATAAACCTCACAGGGTTGTATTGAGGATCAAATGAGATAATATTTGTAAAGCACTTAATAAACCATAGAGCACTATATAAATCTCATTATCATCATCATCAATATCACCTAACTTCCTTCCTTCCTTTCTTTTTTTTTCTTCCTTTCTTTCTTCCTTCCTTCCTTCCTTCCTTCCTTCCTTCCTTCCTTCCTTCCTTTCTTTTTTTTGTTTCTGCAGTTGGGGTTAGTGACTTGCCTAGAGTCACACAGCTAGTAAGTGTCTGAAATCAGATTTGTACTCAGGTTCTGACTATTGCTGATGTTCCATTAGTAAATATTAATTAGCTTGAATGAACTTTTTCAAGTATTTACCCATATAAAGCAGCGAATTATTGAAATTCTTTGGCTACCTCAATAATTCAATCACAATTAGTAGCCCTTGTCTGACACTTATAAAACTGCAAAATATTTTGTATGCATTATCTCTTTTGATCTGCACATGACCCCTAAGAGGTAAATACTATAGGTATACTATCACGCTCATTTTAGAGATGAGGAAAAAGAGGTTAAAAGAATAATCTCTTTCTTTTTATTTATTTATTTTTTTTGTCCAGTGTCACATAACTAGAAAATATTTGTGGGAAGATTTAAATTGAGGTCTTCTTAATTCTACTTCTAGAACTCAGTCACTATGCGATATAGGCTGAAAACCTGCAGGTCCCAACCGACATTGTTATTTGAAAAATCCCTTGAGGGTTCTTCCTGTACCAAATATCTTTTTTCACACATCACAATTCTTTCCTAGCACCTGGCATTTTCAATTTTAAAGTGATTCCTTTAGGTGAAGGCATTTTCTCCCCAGAAAATCATAGCTAAAATGGATAGCAGACCAATTTATCTAAAACTAATTTGTCTAGCTTAATTCACTCAATAATCAATTCACCTAACACTATTAAGTATTTTTGTATAATTTTGGAGGTGGTTTTCCTTCTCTCATTTCTTTAACCTCATTTTTAGCAATTTAAGGATTTTTAGCTAACTCGTCTAAAGATACCTTTTTCAAAATCCCATACTTATAAGAAAAAAGTTCCTTTTAATATAATAAAATTAAAATAAGCAGCAAAAATTATAACATTTCCCAAAAGATAGTGTGACTTTAGTTCTGTTTTACTTCCTTGTTTTCAGATTTTCTTCTTTATACATCTTTTAACATTGGTTGATTTTATTTTTAATTGAAAGAAGCATGCAATAATTCAAATTATAGTAAAATTGAAGTAGCATATTGGGGCTTTGTAAATAATGAAGCATTTTATAAATAGCTTATTATTATTGACAAGCAATTATTCTATTCTCTTATAGTGAGGGATAATAGCATTGGTAAGCCAACTAGTATACATCAAAAGTCCATTCCTCTTTGGAAATTACAAATTATTTTGTTTATATTTTTATTTAATTTTCTGTATGCAAGTAATGGCTCCCAAATGGAATATAAGTTCTAGTGACTAGGTTTTTGTGTTTGTTTTTGGACTATGTATTCCTAGTACCTAGCATTGTGCCTGGCAAATGAGCACCTAATAAATCTTTATTAGATTCAATTAACAACTCATACTTATCTTAATTTATTTTTGGTTCCATCCTATTATTTCATTAATATGAATGACAATTCCCTTTCTACAGACAGTGAGGTGAAAGAAATACAATGGGTACACTGGAAGCATATTGAAGACTAGTTTATTTTTTTAAATGACTTTGAAATCCTAAAATAATACAACATTGCCAAATATTTATCCATGGACTTAGGACTAGAAGGGTAATGTAGTATTGGTACTTATAGGTAACTTAATATTATGTTCCATAAGGAAATTTGTTCAGAAAAGTAGTAACTTACCCAAGAGCATAAAAATCAATCAACAAGAATTTGTTAAGCTCTACTTATATCTTAGGTATTGGGCATGGTGTTGGAGATACTAAGAAAAGACAAATCAAGGCACTTGCATTCTAATGGGGAAAACAAGATGTGTATAAACAGACAAATACAAGATACTGAATGGATTAAAGGTAGTTTTAAAGGAGAAATGTAGTCATATAGTGGTATTGGAATTTGAACCCATCATCTTTGATTCCCAAACTAGTGCTGACAATGAATATTAGTACTTATTCATAGGATAGATATATACTAGTAGTCATAAACATTTCCCTCAGTACTTAGCGACTTAACATTCTTTCTCTTCCCTCCCCCCCCCCCATTTTCTGCATAATCTAGACATTTCTTTTGAGTTAGGAAGGGACAACTGCTTCCTATCAATGCTTTCTTATATATGTTATATACCTTCTTCCATCTTCTTAATCTTGATCAAACTTTTTCTTTTTCTTGAGGGTGTGATACCAGAAGATTGTTACCAATTGTGGGTATTTTCATTTCTTACTACATTGGATGTTGTTTGGTTTTGCCCAAGAAGCAAACTATTATAATGGTTCTATGTGATTATTCTGTTGGGTCTGGGGGAGAGGTTGGATGATGGGGATTTGAGACTGTGAAATGGTAGGAAGAGACAATGGTTTGGAAGGCAATGGTCTGGAAATAAAATTCATGTGCTCTTGAAGAGAAACAAAACACATTCCTTCTGCCAAGGTATTGTTTCCCAGAGAATATTGAAAGCAACAACCAATCCTGTAACTCAAGTAAATGCCAGAGAAGGAAATAGAGGAAGCCTCCTTCTAAGAAAAAATCACCATGGTGTGTTTGAAAGGTCACTGGAGTCAGAAAATATAGATCTGAATTCCAGACTATGCTATTTGCTACATAACTGTGGGGAAGTTACTTATTTAATCTCTCTCAGATTTTGTTTGTCCTTCTATAAAATGGGCATAATAATTCTTATATGACCTTCCATTTCATGACATTAAACAATATAGGTGTGAGTTGTCATGGGAAAATTCTTTAACTTCATTGTCTCTGTAACTGAGACTAGCAATAAGATAATTTGCTGGGAAGCAACAAGAAGTTTGCCCATGCTATATTCACCATATTAATGAAATCACAGGATGGGACCAAAAATAAATTAAGATAAGTATGAACTGTTAACTCAATCTAATAAAGATTAATTAAGTGCTCATGTGCTAGGTACTGTGCTAGATACTGAGAATACATAGTCCAAAAACAAACAAACACAAAAACCCAGTAACTAGAACATACATTCCATTTGTGAGAAGTTATATGTATAAAAAAATTAAATAAAAATATTAACAAATGAATTTATAATTTCCACAGGAATGGTGGAAGGTGATAACTGAGGGAATTAAGAAATTAAGAAATGTTGGAATTAAGAAAGGTTATGTCTTTTCTATAATTTTGTTTTAGCCCATCATTTTCTTAAGGAAGTGAAATATACATTATCAATGAGTTTAGGTTAGAAACTCATTCTTGAAACCTGGAATGATTCTTATTTCAGAGATACATATAATAGAGGGAGAAAAAAATCATAAAACCATAGTTTTAGAACTAGAATAGACCTGCAAGGCTACCCAATCCAAGTCCCTAATTTTGCAGATGAGGAAACTTAAGTTAAATGACTTTCTTAAGGACACATGTAATAAATAACAAAGTTGAGATTTCCTTGAACTGCACTGTTTCTTCTTTCAATGTACAAATATAAGTTCTTTTTCTTTTTTGGGGGTAAAACTGTGCAAAACATTTATATGGAGTTGTTTTCCCCCATTCTTAAATTAAATGTAGCTGCTCAAACATTAGAGGAATAATCTTTTAAAATTAATAAGCATTTATTTTCTTTCAACTTTCTGCTGTAAAGAAAAATAATACTTTTGTAATAAATATGCATAGTTAAGCAAAACAAATTCCTATGTTGGTCCTAAAAATACATGTCTCCTTCTACACCATGAGTTCAATACTTCCGTCAGAAAGGACCATCATTTTTCATCACTGGTCCTCTGGAATCATGGTTGATCATTATTTTAAACAGAGTTATAAACATAGCAGTGCTTATGGAGTACTATAATTTTGGGGCAAACCTGAATAATATATGTCTAGCTTGTGCTCATCCTTGGGTCAAGAAATGAAGAATCTTTTTCCTTCTCTTGCTTTCCCTTTACTCCTCAAGAATCAGAATATCATGACAATGACCCAGAACAGTAACCCTAGTTCCTTATTTTAAATAGCTCTTGGCTTTTGTTTCAAAATATATATAATAAGAATTTGGGGTGCAACAGGGCAAGATACCATGGAAAATATTCAGTAACACATTAGTGCTTATTTCTGTGCCATACAGAGATGAGGGCAATAGCTATGATGATGACACTGATTTCATTTGAGTAACACCTATGAGATTGTGTTTACCCTGGTGGCTCCCAAAGACATCTTCTTTCATTGCAGCTCAGTCTTTTTTGAAAATAATACCGTCTTAAGGCCTGAAATGCACGTTTGATTTTTTTTTTTCTATTGCTAATCTGTTACACTATACAAATGACCTTCCAGGAAGTTTGTGCTTTCCTTTCACAGTATAATTAAATACAATATGATAATGGGAATGTAGGTTCCCACATAGGTTATCCACTAAGGATAGGCAGCTATGGAATACAGTTGATAGAACTCTGTCTGAAATCAGGAAGGCTTAAATTCAAATCTAGATTCACACTAGTAATAGCAAGCCACTTAATCCCTATCAGCCTTAGTTTTTTCAATTGTAAAATGGAGATAATAATAGCATTTACCTCCTAAATTTTTGTAAGTTTCAAATGAAAAATATTTATAAAGTGCTTTGTATACTGCCTGATACACAATAGGTGTTACATAAATGCCAGCTATTATTATCATCATTAATATTCAATACTAGTAATGTTCTGGGTCTAGCCAATGTGTGTCCCATGGTATCTTACTCAGAATCAGAAGCTCACATGATAATAATAAAAGATACAGGTGGTCACTTTAGGAGAATTAGTCAATTGGAGGGGTTTTGTGTGTGTGTGTGTGTGTTTTGTGAATTTGTTTTAGTTGAGTTGCTCTCAACTAAAGAGCCATTGAATTTCACTTATTACCAAGTACAGAGGGGGAAGAGAATAATTGTGGGGCCCATGATAGCCAACTCCAAGTATCTGAAGGACTTTTATGTAGAAGAGGAATTTCTCTTTGACCCCAGAAAGTAGTCTAGAAATAATGAATGGAATCAAAGAGAACCAAATGTAGGCCTGATAGAAGGAAATTCTTCCAAACAATTAGAGCTTTCTCAAAGTAAAGTGGTTTGCTTGTTTTGGGAATGGACTTCTTTTCATTACATATGTTCAGACAGCAGCTAAATGACCACTTTGGAAATATGCTGAAGAGGAGATTTTCATTCATGTTATTAGTTGGAACATGTTGACCAGTGAAGTTTCTTCCAGTTCTAAGATCCTGGGATTCTTCTCATATTAACAGCATGGATTTGTTTATTAAATTAGCTAGCTAGCTATGATGATAGAATAAAGTACCAATGCTCTGAGGAAACAGATCCAGAAGAGGTTAGTTTTAACCTTTAGTTTAAATGAAATTGTTGATCAGAAAACTCCTACCACTTGTTCCATTGCACTTGGGGGCCTTAAGTAGACAAAATGCATCCAGAAAGCTCTGAATACTTCTTCTTCTTTTTTTTTTTAAAATTTTTTTTTTAAATTTTATTTTATTTGCATAACATATGTGTGGGTAATTCTTCAACAATAACCCTTACATAGCTTTCCGTTACAAATTTTTCCCCCCAACTTCCCCACCCCTTCCCTAGATGGCAGGATATCCACTACATGTTAATTATGTTAAAATATTGGCAAATCGAATATATGTATACATATTTCCAAACTTCTCATTGTTGTGCAAGAAAAATCTTATCTACACAAACGATATATCAGATAAAGGAAACACAATGTAAGCAAACATCAATCAAGGAGTATGAGAATGTTATGTTGTGGTCCACGTTTCGCATCCCTCTCTCTGGGTGTATATGGCTTTGTTCAGTGAACAATTGCAGGTGGTTTGAAACATAGCATTGTTGAAGAGAGCCATGTCCATCAGAATTAATTGTCATATAGTACTGTTGTTGCGGTGTATAATGATCTCCTGGTTCTGCTCATTTCACTCAGCATCAGTTCATGTAAGTCTCCCCAGGCCTCTCTGAAATCATCTTGCTGGTCATTTCTTACAGAACAATAATATTCCATAATGTTCATATACCATAATTTATTCAGCCATTCTCCAATTGAAGGGCATCTATTCAATTTCCAGTTTCTAGCCACTACAAAAAGGGCTGCCACAAACATTCTTGCACATGTGGGGCCTTTTCCTTTCTTTATGATTTCTTTGGGATATAAGCCCAATAGAAATGCTGCTGGGTCAAAGGGTATGCACAGTTTGATAACTTTTTGAGCATAGCTCCAAATTGTTCTCCAGAATGGCTGTATCCGTTCACAGCTCCACCAACAATGCATCAGTGTCCCAGCCCTCCCACAACCCCTCCAACATTCAACATTAACTTTTCCTGTCATTTTAGCCAATCTGACAGGTGTGAAGTGGTATCTCAGGGTTGTCTTGATTTGCATTTCTCTGATCAATAGTGATTTGGAGCACCTTTAATAGTGATTTGGAGCACCTTTTCTGAATACTTCTTAATTTGGAATGAGATATAGTGAATTAAGATTTCCAGTGATTGATTTACATGAATATAACAATTCAAAATTTGTGAAATGTTTTACATGCATGATCTCATTTAATACTTACAATAACTCTGTAAGGTCAACAGTGTAGCTGTTTTTATCACCATTAACAGATGAAATCAAGTGACTTGACTATAATTACAAAGCTAGGAAGTTAGAGATAGGATTTGACCCTGGGTCTACCTGGTTTCAAGTTCAGCACTCTCTCCATTATGGCAAGTGAAAGCAAAACCTTGCACCCTTAACCATTTTACCTTGGATGGATTCTGCTTAAAGATTTTAAGATCCTTTGCCTATCTCTAATAATAGCACCCAATCTAACATATATATATATATATATGCATATATATATATATATATTTATCAAAGTTTACTCCCAATGGTTGATATAAATAGAAAAGCATAACAAGGTCAAAATCGACCCTGAGAGTTACTATTCATTCATTCAGAATCACTGACAGTTATTTGATAAGTAACCATGCTCTCCAGAGCCCCCCAATCAATTGTGCATTCAGTTATCAGGCCTGCTCAGCCTTCATATAACTTCACCTGTTTGGGACTTAGTATCTTAATCTGCAAAACAAAGTGACTGAACTATATGATTTCTAATTTTTCTTCTTGCTCCTATATGCAGTAAGTCTATGATTATTGCTTTTCCTCAATTTATATAGTTTATAACTTTGTCATGGTATCAATTCTGCCTTCATTTAATGCAATCCAGAAAACATTTATTTTCATTTGTTTTTCAGTCATTTCTGACTCCTTCTGACCCCATTTGGGGTTTTATTGGCAAAGATACTGATTGCTATTTTCTTCTCCAGCTAATTTTTCAGATGAGAAATCTGAAGCAAACAGGGTTATAGTGACTTGTCTAGTGTCAAAAAGCTATTACGTGTCTAAGGCCGGATTTGAACTAAGGAAGATGATTCCTTGACTCCAGAAGAGGAACTATCCACTGTGCTACATAGTGCCTTTTTATTTAAAGGCTAGTAGGATACATGTAATGTGCTAGCTGCTGGGAATATAAAGACAAAAAAGACACAGGGCTCAGGGAAATGGATTAGCCTGGTATAATGGAAACAGCACTGGCTTTGAAATCAGAAGACTTAGCTTCAACTCTCACCACTAATATTTCCCAGGTGTGTTACTATAGATAAGCCCAATTTTTAGCATAGTGCCTGGCACATAACAGGCACTTAATAAATGTTTATTGACTGATTAACACTCTGAGACACAATTCTTTCATCCATAAAATGAAGGCAGTTTGGACTATACCAGAGGTTCTTAACTTGGGATTCTGTGAGCTTATTAAAAAAAATTGATAGATATATTTCAATATAATTGGTTTATTTCACAATTCTATGTATTTTATTTTATGCAATTAAATTATTTTGAGAAGGGGTTCCTGGGCTTTACTAGACTTCCAGAGAGATCTATCACACACACACAAACACACACACACACATACACACATGCAAAATCATAGACTATAAGGTTTCTAAGATCCCTTCAAAATCTATGATTTAATAACTTTTCTATCCCATGAGTCCTTTGTAGATAGAAAATTGGATTATGTCCAATAAATTGCAAAACACAAATTACTTAGGAAAGACCTAGATATAAACAACTAAAAAAAATGACCAAAAGTCGGTCTCCAATAAATAAGAGGTCAAACACTATGAAAAAAATAGTCCTCTCACCAAGAAAAATTACCAGCTCTTAACAATCATGTGGACAAATGCTCTAAATCACTAGTAATAAGGGAAATGCAAATCAAAACAACCCTAAAGTTTTGCCTCAAAAGTAAAAAAATTGGTACAGATGTCAAAAGATGGGGATAGTTAGTGTTGGAGGATTTGGAGAAAATGCATTGTTGGTAAGCCTATGAATTATTATATGTTAGAAAGCAACTTGGATTTATAGAAATAAAACAAACCAGAGATTCTGCTGCCAGGAGTTCATTGTCCAAAAGAAAGATTTCATATATACAAAAATATTTATCGTTGCCCTTTTATGTGGCAAAGAATTGGGAACAAAGTAGATTCTCATCAACTAGGAAATGGCTAAACAAACTATGGTACACAAATATAGTGCCCTATTACTGTGATAAATGTGATGAATACAGAGAAGAATAAACTTATCTGAATTGATACAAACTGAAGTAAGAAGATTTAGGGAAAAAATATACCTATTGACAACAACGTAATTATGAAGAATAATGGACACAAATAATTGAAAATAAATGTTGCAGAAATTATGAAAAACAAACTTGCCCCATATTATAAGAATTCACCTCTCTCTAATCTTTTGTAAAGATGCCAAGTTCACCTGATTTATAAAGCCCATTCCACTTTTTTCCTTTGTCCTAAATCAGACATTTCTCATCTGTTTCATCTTTTTTTCCTTCTTCTTCACATTAGTTTAAATGATACAAAATTCTGAGATACTGCAATATTTTAATTATGCTTTCATTATTAAGGCAGCAGGTGGCTTTTAATGAGATCATCTTAGAACAGAAATGTTTCTTTTAGACTTGATCAAAATCTCAACTTACAGCATTAATAGAAAAAATGTAATTCTTTCCTATATTTTCTTTTTTTTTATTAATTTTTGAGAGCTATGATCTTGGGAAGAGAAGGGGTGTCTGTATGTTTGTGGGGTGCAATTAGTGATAGGTATGCTAATCTATGGATAGCTTAATTATACAATAATTAAAGATTAAAAACAGATATGATTTTCTACCTATAACATTTGTTCAGTAGGTATTTCTGGATCAAAGGCATTTGGATTTTTTGGGGTGTGTGTGTGTGTGTGGAAGTCCAAATGAATAGCTTATGAGCAAAAACAAGACCATAAAGAGTATTCTGTGACCTAGAGGTACCATTTTTGGGGCTGCAAAAATGAAGGCACGAATAAAATGTGGAGTTACAGAAAAGACAAACTCCTGTTATAGAATCCATAGACTCCTCTGATGCTATCAAGAAAGTTCTCACTTCTCACCTGGATACACTACTCCAAGACATCTGTGACTTCTCCACCATAACCTATGAAATTTATTGGGAAAATCTCATCAACTTTCTTTTTAAAAAATAATTAATTAATTGATTGATTTAATTTTTTCTCCAGTTGCATTCAAAACAGTATTTTTTATATTTGTTTTTTAAGATTTTTGAGTTCTAGGTTCTCTCCCTTATCCCCACCCACAATTAAGAAACCACATATGAAGTTATGCAAAACATTTCCATAAAAGTCAATTTGTGAAAGAAGACATTGATCTCCCACATAAGGACAATAAAACCCCTCAAGAAATAGTAAGTTAAAAATAGAGAGAAAGAACGCTTCGATCTGTATACAAACTCAAATCAGTTCCTTCTCTGGGTATGGATAGGATTTTTCATCATTGAGTCCTTCAGAGTAATTGTAGATAATTGTACTATTGAGAATAACAAAGTCATTTAAGCTGATCATCCCAGAACATTGCTTTTACTTTGTATACAGTATATTTCATTTTGTTCATGGAGGACTTTCCAGGTTTTTTTATTTTTCCCTGAGAGTATCCTGCTCATCATTTCCCAGAGGAAAATAATATTCCCTCAGAGAAACTTGCTTTGATTTTTTTTTTTTACAATTACTATTGTATTTCCCTCCATTTGCTTTCTCTCTCCTTTTACCCTGTCCCTCCTCAAAAGTACTTTGCTACTGACCACTCCCTCCCCCAATATGCCTTATCTTTTATCACCCTCCCATCCTTCCCATAGCCTATTCCCCTCCTATAATTCTATAGGGTAAGATAGATATCTATAATCCTATTTAGTATATATGCTGTCTCCTATTTGAACCAATTCTGATAACAGTAAGGTTCACTCATTCCCCTTCTCCTCCCCCTCCTCCTCTCCACTTTAAAAGTTTTTTCTTGCCTCTTTTTTTAATGGCAGATAATTTTCACCATTCCACTTTTACCTTTTTCTTTCTCCCAGTACATTCCTCTCTCTCCCATTAATTTCATTATATATATATATACATACATATATATATAATGTATATATATATACATATATATAATCCTTCATATTCAACTTACAATCGTGCCCTCTGTCTATATATACTCCTAACTGCCTTAATAATGAAAACATTCTATTCTTACAAGTATCATCCTCCTATGTGGAAATGTAAACAGATAAACTTTATTAAGTCCCTTGTTATATCCCTTTTTAAAATGTCTATTTCTGCTTCTCCAGAATCCTGTATTTGAAAATAAAATTTTCTTTTCAGCTCTAGTCTTTTCATCATGAATGCTTGAAAATCCTGTTTCATTGAATGACCACTTTTTCCTCTGAAGGATTATACTCAGTTTTTCTGGGTAGGTGATTCTAGCTCCATTTTTCTCTGGAATATCATATTCCAAGCCCTCAAGCCCTTTAATGAAGAAGCTGCAAAAATCTTGTGTTATCTTGACTTTGGCTCCATTATACTTGAATTGTTTCTTTCTGGATGCTTGCAATATTTTCTCCTTGACCTGAGGGTTCTGGAATTTGGCTATAATATTCCTGGGAGTTTTTATTTTGAGATCTCTTTTTAGAATATCAGGATAGTTTTCCTTGATAATTTCTTGAATGATGATGTCCAGCACTAATACATTGTCCTGATATTCTAGAACCAGAGTGTAAAATAGAAATTGAAAGAATGCACTGATCACCTCCTGAAAGAGACTTAGGTGAACTGATGCTGAGTGAAGTGAGTAGAACCAGGAGAATATTGTACACAGCAACAGCAAGATTATATGATGATTAGTTTTGATGGACATGGTTCTTTTCAGCAGCAAAGTGATTTAGGCCAACTTCAATGGTCTTATCATGAAGAGAGTCATCTGCCACCCAGAGAGAGGACTAGTAGGGACAACATAATATTTTCATTTTGTTGTTGTTGTTGTTTGCTTGCATTTTGTTTTCTTTCTCATTTTTTCCTTTTTTCTGATTTTTCTTGTGCAGCATTATGATTATGAAAAAATGTATAGAAGAATTATACATGTTTAACATATATTGGATTACTTGCCATCTAGGGGAAGAGATGGAGGGGAAGAAAGGAAGAAAAAATTTGGAACACAAGGTTTTGTGAGTGTAAATGTTGAAAATTATGCATTTATGTTTTGAAAATTAAAAAAAGAAAGAAAGAAATATGATGTCCGGGCTCTTTTTTTGATCATGACTCTCAGGTAGCACAATAATTTTTAAATTATATCTTCTGGATTTATTTTCCAGGTCATTTGTTTTTCCAATGAGATATTTCAGGGTTTTTTTTCCCTAAATTTTTAAAAAATTTTGCATTATTTTATCTTGATTTCTCATAAAGTTACTAGATTTCCTTTCTCAATTCTATTTTTGAGGAATTATTTTCCTTTGTGACTTTTTGTACCTCCTTCCCAATTGGCCAATTTTGTTTTTTAAGGCATTCTTCTCCTCACTATTATTATGGGTTTTTTTTTTATATTTGCACTTTTCAATTATTTCCTTAATTTTTCCTCCATTTCTCTAACTTGATTTTCGAAGTCGCTTTTGAGCTCTTCCAAGCCCTGAGACCAATTCTTATATTTCTTGAAGGCTTTGAATGTAGGAGCTTTGACTTTCTTATCATCTTCTGAGTGTGTGCTTTGATCTTCCTTGTTACCATAACAACTTTCAATGGTCAGAAACTTTTTTTGTTGTTTTGTTTTCTGCTCATTTTCCTAGCCTATTACTCTGCTTTAAATTCTTTGTTAAAGTAGGACTCTGTTTCCAGGATAGAGGGTTCATTGTCCCAAACTTCAGGGGTTTTGTGCAGCTGTTTTCAAAAATCCTAGGGATCTGATCTCAAGCCCTCTTTTCTGCAGAATAGCTGTTGGATGTGTAGCTATAAGATCTAGTTTCCTGGCCGGGGCTGGGGCTCCACTGGCCCAGTTGTGCTGGGACTTCACACCAGACTCCCACAGACCCTCTCCAGTGACCTTCTCTGTCCTCCCTGATGTCCCCAGGCTGAGAGATCCAGAAGCCTCAAGCACTGCTGCTGATTCAGAGATGCCACCTGCTGATGCTAGGACCTGGATGGACCTGGGGCTAGGGTCCGGCCTGTACTGGGATCCCACATGCTAGGCTCCCTTCCCACTCTGGTTCCACAGACCTTTTCTTCTGACCTTCTGATGATGGACTGAGAGGTCTGGAAGCCACCAGTAGTGCTGCTGATTCAGAGGTAGGGCCTTGGCTGCTGCTGGTGCTAGGTGTGGAGCTGCACAAATGTCCCCTGCATGGGGACTGCAGACTGTGTTCTACCTTGATGTCACAGATCTTTTCTGCTGACCTTCTGATGATGGACTGAGAGGTCTGGAAGCCACCAGTACTGCTGCTAATTCAGAGGTAGGGCTTAGTGCTAGGTATGGAGCTGCACAAGTGTCCCCTGCACGGGACTGCAGGTTGTGCTCTACCCTGATGTCATAGATCTTTTCTGCTAAGCTTCTAAGTTGCCTTTGGCTGGAAAATGTTCTACTCTGTCTTTTTGGGTGTTCTGATGCTCAAAGGAGCTCTTAAGGAGAAGTTCCTGCCTTTATTCTGCCATTTCAAACCTCATCCACTTCCAACATCTCTTCAGCCTTGATAATCTTCCTTTGCCTCTCTTTGTGATGGGAGCTCAGGTCAGACAACTCCTTATTTCTCACCTGACTGTACTACCTTCAGAATTTGACTTCTCCACCATGCCTCCCTCTCTTCCCCCCTTTACAACTCCCCTTTGAATGTTGTCTTCCTCTGTTGGATTGTAAACTCTAGTGACTCTCCTTTAAAAAGAAAATTATTTCTTTTTAGTTTTTGTATTTGTACTTAGCATAGTGTTTGACATATAGTAGGTACTTAATAAATATCCATTGACTGTTATTGACTATGGAGACAGTAGTGCTTGAAATGAGCTTTGAATCAGACTAGAGCCTTTTGAACCCAACTAAGTATGAAATGCAGTAAAGAAGAGAAAGGCATAATATTCAAGTATCCTCAGGTCCATAAAGAACAATGGTATATATAAATAATGGATTTAAAACTAGGAAAGATCTTATAGGTCATCTATTCCAATCCTCTTATTTGACAGATAAGAAAACTGAGGCCTACAGGCTTGTCACAGAGGTAATTAAGTGGTAGAACCAGGATTGTAATTCAAATTATCTGGCTTCAAACCTAGCACTTTCCAGTATGCCATGGTGTCCCAACATATCTAGCTTGATTTTCTTTCTTCTTCTTTCCTCACCTTCTTCCCTGTCCCCATAATTCTACATTCCTTTTCTCCAAGTCCTTTCCTTTGTATTCATTTCTTTTCCCTTTCCTCCTCTGCCCACCCCATAGTATCATCATCCTCCCTACTTCAGTCTCTACAGCTGTTAGAGTCAGATGATAAATACCTTTTTCTCTGAAACTCTGAGAATCTTCCCCTCCCAGTTGGATTCTTTTGTGAAGGCAAACTAGACCATCTTTCCCTCTTACCTCAATCTTACCTAGCTTTTAATATCTGAACGGGCTCTGTCTCAGATAAACTGAGACCCAGGAAAGATATTAGCTTAAAAAAATAAAGTCTCCCACTGCATCTGGGACTATTATTGCCTGTTGTCTTGACCTATGTCTTTCCATTGGATTCTGATGGAGGAGGGAATGGGGCTGATGGTTTTACACAGCTCTGCTTCATTTAAATGCAATTAACTTGCAAGTCAAGACATATGTCTTGATTCCTGATGTCATTGGTCTTCTTTGAGAATGAAAGATAAGCAAGAAAAAGAAAAAATCAGACTAGGGATTCTAATAGATTGAAGTAAGGTGGGAATGAATTCCAGACAGCCTATGGAAGAGGCAATATTGTGAATGTGAAATAGCAAGAATTTGATTGCAATGTTGAATGCATGAAATGGAGAAACTTAAGACTAGAAAGTTGATTTGAGTTAAGTTTTTAAGGGTTTTATATAATAAAACAGAGAAACTTATATTTGATTCTAAAAGTAATAGGAAGTAACTAGAGTTTATTGAACAGACATAAATGTTATCAGACATATTTTGGGAATATCATTTGGACAACTGTGTTGCAGAAGAATTGGCAAAGGGAGAAACTTGAGACCCACAGATCAATGAATAGGATAGAGGGCCTTATCAACTAGAAGAGTAATCCCATGAGCAGACAAAAGGGATGGATGTGAGAGATGTCAAGATTGAATTGACAAGACCCGTCAGCTGGACAGATATGTGGAGTTAGACAGAGTCTAGAAAGATGGTGAAGTTGTGAACATGGGAGACAACAAGGATGATACTGCCACTGGAAGCACTAAGGAAGTTCAGAAGTGAAGAACATTTGGGCGCAAAGATAAAACATTATGATTTGGAAAAATTGAGTATAAAATGCCTATGGTATATCCATTTTGAAATATATGATGAACAAGCTATTGGTGTTAGAGTTCAGGAAAGAGTCAAGGGCTGGATGTAATCTGCATAGAGATGAAAAGGAAACTCTTGCTACCATCACTACTTATCATTCTGGAAGAAAGATTGGACAGGATTTGAGTCAATTGAAAATAAGAGTGGAGGCCAGAGCTGAAAGAATCCTGGTGGCATCCTATTTTATAGAGAGTGGTGGGTGCTAACAGGGAAAGATAATTGTTGGTAATCCCTATATATTTAAAAGCCTGATTAATATAAACCTCCCATATAAGAAAAAAGGGAAATAGAATGCTAGATTTCAGTTTTTCAGGGTTTTTTTTCCCTTTAAGACAGTAAGAACACGAGGGCCCAATTCTAGTATATTGATTGGTAGGCCTTAGATCATCAGTCTTGTTTTAAAAAAAAAAAACCAAAAAACAGCAACCAACAATTATGTCCTTATGCAGGTATCTCAAATTTAGGATGTTTAGTTAAAATGATCTTTGCTTTCACATAACCATAAAGTAATATTTTCTCTTTTTTTGGAGGATGCAGGAGGAAAACAAAAAAAGATTTTATTAGCCTTATTTCTAGATTTTTTCCCATTTAACAAACATTTGCTTTCTTTCTGTCCCTTCTCCTTCCATTATTGAGGGCCATTCACAATTATTTTGATTTATATCTTGCCACTGGATCCAGATGGTTCCAGGGGAGAAAATGAGGCTGGTGACTTTGCACAGCCTTCTCACACTTAAATACAATTCACTTGTATGTCAGGACCTCACCTCATTGATGCCATTGTACTTTTCAGGAAGAAAGAACAAACAATAACAATAGCAACAATCCCTTATTTGAAAAAGAAAAAAAATAATCTTGAAATTGATGATAAAGAATAAGTATATACTTTGTACAATTTTTTTAAAAGTTCAACTAAATTAGCCAAAGCAATGTGCACAATAAATCTTGAAGTTCAAATATTACACACATACCAAGACATCTATATATGTATGTGTGTATAAGTTTGTATATATACATACATGTATATCATACATATAAACATACATATATCATACACACATATAGATACATATACATGTATATGCATACATGTATATGTATCTATATATAGCCCTGAAATTAAACACATATTTTTATTTACCACAAATGAAAGTTCAAGCAATAAATGCTTCAAATCCACTAAGAGGTCACCATGATTACCTAAGGGGATTAGAACATCATCTAAGTCAACCCAAATTGGTGCTATTTTCCATTCTAATAGATAGCAGCTAAGAAACTTCAGCAAAGCTCTCACTCACAGGTTGGGAAAGTTTGGTTGCTGTTAATTCAACAGCACCCACCACCACTAGGGAAATATATGTTTGCATTTTAAAATACTGTTTTCCTTGAAGTTAATCATCAAGACCCCTAACATTTATTTTGGAAAGAAACAGATGGGTTCTCATCACAAATACCAACAATAATTCTTGTACTTTCTTTTTAGGGGAGGAGGTGGTCTAGACCCATGTTTTCAACAATGTAGAGAACTGCTAGCATGACATTCCCTCCAGCTCATTGTGGCTTTCTTCCAAGATTGCCTTCCTTCTACTCTTCATGTGTCTTTTATGAACAGATTTGTTTGCATGTTGTCTTTTTCACTGTCAGCAGGAGCAATGTGGGGTCCTTGAAGGTAGGTATTAACTCTTTTTTTTCTTTTTGTACCCCCTGTTATTTAGTGCTTGGTCCACAGGAAGTGTTTGTTGACTGATTGCTCTGAAACTTAAGAGTCATAGAAAGTTGCCTGAAGCATTGTGAGATTCTCTTCTTATATGCTTTATATGTATCAAGGGCAGAACTTGAACCCAGGTCTCCCTGCATCCAAGGATAATTCTCTAAGCATGATCAACATGGTCAATCATATACTATTATATATTAATATAATAGTATGATTAATTATTAATTAATATATGACATATATTAATTAATAATCAATACATAATGTATAATATTATAATATATCAATCATATACTATTAGAAATTGTTCTGTGCTTTGCTGATTTGGCCTTTGGCTCAGCTCTTAGGTTGACATTTATTTTTCCATATTAGTATACCGGTCCAGTTTTCAAGTAAGTTTAAAACAAAGTTTGAATTAAAGGAGACAGCCAAAGGCAATCCTCCAAACCAATGTCTGATTTGTGTACATGCTGCCAGCTTAAAAAAAATCATAGAATCCAGAATTAGATAGGATCTTGGAAATAACCCAGTACATTACTCCCATTTTTCAAATAAAGAAACTAAGGCCCAGAAAGATGAGGCAATTTGCTGAATATCACTTTGAAACTAAATGGAAAAACAAGAATTTGAATCCAGCTCCTCTATATCAAAAATCAATGCTCTGTTCATTTTACTATGCCTCCTGCTCTTTTAGCTTCTACATTGTCTCTGCACAAACTCAAAGAATATAATTTCCCAAATTAATTTGGCCATGGAACACATTTGGGTTTTATCTAGGTTGACAGAACCCATAAATGCTGGCCTATGAAATTGGGGTTGGGGTGGCAACAAATGTAATAAGGAGGGTTGGGGAAAATTTAGAGCCAAATAGAGGAAATTAAATCCATTTTCATATAAAATGTTATCCATAACAAGCATTTTTATATGCACAGAATTTCATGTTTAATATTTTAGAGGGAAATTATGACTAGCACAACATTTTCCTGCTGGAACCCCATCCAAGTCACATGGAATCTTAGGGTCCCATGAAGCATAATATAGTTAGTGCTGTACATCTTACTAGCTGATTCCAAAGCCAAAGTAAAACAGTACAATTAACATTAGTGAAAATGTTGGTAAATAAACAGCTCTGATGAGTTCATAAAAATATCCCAAAGATTTTATTTATTTTTCTATTTACTAACTGAATTTTAGGTCTGTTTCCATCTTTGTGATTTACTCTAAAGATCACAAGACATCATCCTATTTTAAAACTATTTTGTTTGCCATTGTACAAAACTAGTAAGGATCCTCTTGTTTTCCTTTGTCAAAAACCAAGCTTCCACTCTTTTTCATTCTTTTTGGAGGGGGAATTATTATTCTTTTGTTTTCTGCATTTTTTACTCCTCCTTTGTACATTTTTCCTCTCTCACCCATCTCAACCCAAGTGAGGAAAGAATTGGTATTGTTGAATGGGGACATAGACCTGGAATACAGATTCACTAACAATAGCCCAGGCTATGGTGAACTAAGACACCATGAAACTGGTGTTAGTCAATGATGTGATTCAAACCAGTTCCTATTGTTCAGCGATGAAGATAGTCATATGTACATCCAGAGAGAGGCCTGTGGGAACTGAGTGTGGACCACAACACAGCATTTTAACGCTTTCTGTGAATATTTCCATGCATTTTGTTTTCCTTCTTGGGTTGTTTTTTTTTCTTCTCTTTCTAGATCTGATGTTTCTTGTACAGTAAGATAACTGTATAGAGATGTATACATATATTGGATTTGTCATATAATTTATCATATTTAGCATGTATTAGATTACCTGTCATCTAGGGGTGGGGGGTGGGGGGAAGGAGGGGAAAAGCTTGGGAAAAAAGTTTTTTGCAAAGGTCAATGTAGAAAAATCACTCATATGTTTTGTAAATAAAAAGCTTTTAATAAAAAAAATAAAAAAAAAAAAAGAAACTGGTGTTAGTTTGAGTTAACTTTGCCCCGGAAGGATTGACTTAAAACCAAATTGTAAGTCATTTTGGGTAAGGCATATACAGGGATCTCTCTATGATTACAATAAGGAACATCTGAGGCTACCATGGACTTCTGCATGGACTTGTTTCACTTCTTTACAGTTTGTTTTTATCTTCTTCTGGCTATTTTTTTTATATCTTTTTAAATATATATATATTTTTAATTTATTAAAGCTTTTTATTTGTATAACATATGTATGGGTAGTTCCCCAACATTGATCTTTACAAAGCTTTCCATTACAAATTTTACCCCCAGTCCCCTCCCCTCCCCTAGATGGCAGGAAGTCCACTACATGTTAATAATGTTGAAATGCTTGACAAGTTATGCAAGAAAAATCCTATCTACAAGAAAAAAAAAAGAATCAGAGAAAGGCAACACAATGCAAGTAAATGTCAATAGAGATCATGGAAATGTTATGTTGTGGTCCATATTTCATTTCCCTCTCTCTGGGTGTATATGGTTTTCTTCAGTGAACAATTGGAACTGGTTTGAGACAATTCTTTGTTGCAGAGAGCCATGTCCATCAGAATTGATCATCATGTAATACTGTTGTTGCTGTGTATGATGATCTCCTGGTTCTGCTCGTTTCACTCAGCATCAGTTCATGCAAGTCTCTCCAGGCCTCTCTGAAATCGTCCTGCTGGTCGTTTCTTACAGAGCAATAATATTCCATAACATTCATATACCATAATTTATTCAGCCACTCTCCAATTGATGGGCATCCATTCAGTTTCCAGTTTCTAGCCACTACAAAAAGGGCTGCCACAAACATTCTTGCACATGTGGGTCCCTTTCCCTCCTCTAAGATCTCTTTGGGATATAGGCCCAGTAGAAACACTGCTGGGTCAAAGGGTATGCACAGTTTGACAACTTTTTGAGCATAGCTCCAAATTGCTCTCCAGAATGGTTGGATCCGTTCACAGTTCCACCAACAATACATCAGTGTCCCAGTCTTCCCACATCCCCTCCAACATTCATCGTTATCTTTTCCTGTCATTTTAGCCAATCTGACAGGTGTGTAGTGGTACCT
The DNA here is from genome assembly GCA_023553655.1 of Myrmecobius fasciatus. Taxonomy (NCBI): domain Eukaryota; kingdom Metazoa; phylum Chordata; class Mammalia; order Dasyuromorphia; family Myrmecobiidae; genus Myrmecobius; species Myrmecobius fasciatus. The sequence continues at coordinate 163,327 of JAJPUD010001507.1, read as the reverse complement.
CAGAGTTGTCTTAATTTGCATTTCTCTGATCAATAGTGATTTGGAGCAACTTTTCATATGAGTAGAGATTGTTTTAATTTCATCATCTGAAAATTGTCTGTTCATATCCCTTGACCACTTATCTATTGAAGAGTGGCTTGAGTTCTTATATATATGAGACAATTCTCTATATATTTTAGAAATGAGGCCTTTATCAGAACCATTAAATGTAAAGATGATTTCCCAATTTGATGCTTCCCTCCTAATCTTGTCTGCATTAGTTTTGTTTGTACAGAAACTTTTTAACTTAATATAATCACAATTATCCATCTGGTGTTCAATTAGGAGTTCCAGGTCTTCTTTGGACATAAATTTATTCCATCTCCACAGGTCTGAGAGATAAACTATATTACGTTCCTCTAACTTGCTTACAAAGTCCCTCTTTATATCTAGATCATGAACCCATTTAGATCTTATCTTGGTATGTGGTGTTAGGTATGGGTCAAGCCCTAATTTCTTCCACACTAGTTTCCAATTTTCCCAGCAGTTTTTGCCGAATAGTGAGTATTTATCCCCAAAGCTGGGGTCTTTGGGTTTATCCAACACTAGATTGTTAAGGTTATTGCCTAGATTATCCTGATATCCTATCCTGTGCCACTGATCGACTGCTCTATTTCTTAGCCAGTACCAAACGGTTTTGATGACCGCTGCTTTATAATATAGTTTTAGATCTGGTACAGCAAGGCCACCTTCATCTGCCTTTTTTTTCATTAATCCCCTTGAAATCCTTGACCTTTTGTTCTTCCAAATGAACTTTGCTACTATTTTTTCTAGCTCTGTAAAATAATTTCTTGGGAGTTTGATTGGTATGGCACTAAATAAGTAAATTAGTTTGGGTAGTATTGTCTGCTGCCTATTTTTGCCTGTAAGTAAGCTATTAGAAGTTTTATCTGAGGGTCATCAACTAGAGTTTTATCAAGTTGTGATTTCTCCAAATCTTCAAAGTTCAAGTGGTTTATTGGAGCAAAAGAGGCAATCACTCTCTTGAAGGCTAGGGTAGGGGTCAATAGATGTCCTGACTACCAGGAAATGGATGGGACCCAGAAAGGAGGTCCTGGCTCAGCATAGAAGATAAACAGTTAAGAGGCTGAACCAAGATGGTAGAGTAAAGGTAGGGACTCACCCAACTTCTTTGCCCAAAACTACTCCAAATTCCTTTAAATAATTACTCTAAACAAATTTCAGAACATCAGAACGCCCAAAAAGACAGGAAAGAAAATTTCCCAGCTGAAGGCAACTTAGAAGGTCAGCAGAAAAGGTTTATGACCCTGATCCCACTCCAGCCTAAAGCAAAATCTGTAAATCAATGGCAGTATTGGTGACTTCTAGATCTCTCAGTTCAGAGACAACAAAGAGGACTTGGAAGATCAGCAGAAAAAGTTTGTGGAAACAGGAAGGGAGTCCAGTGTACAATCCCAGCACAGGATGTGCCAGCACAGACACTGCCCCAATTCCAGCCCCAGCCCAATCCTGGCTTGCCCTGCTCTGGCCCTAAAATAAGCAAGGTAGAACTTCTGAATCACTGGAGATGCTGATAGCTTCTTGGTCTGCAGATCAGGGAGGACTTTTAAGGTCAGTGGAGAGGGTCTCTGGCAACAAACTGGGATTTGGGCATGTAGTCCTAGTGTAGGCCATATCCCTGAAGCCCCTAACCCATCCTGGCCCCAGTGCCAACAAAGCAGGATTCTGTTCCCTTAGCACATAGATATCACAGCTACAGTGAGGCCAGGACACTCCTAACAATTCCAGGGTAGAGAAGAATATTTGTGGTCAGGTCTCTAAAAAGATCTCTGAAAAGAGCTGCAAAAACTCCCTGAAGCTTAGGACAGTGAACCTTCCACCCTGGAAACAGAACCCTACTTTAACAAAGAGTTAAAAGCCAAGTATGAGAAAAATGAGCAGAAAACAAAATAAAATGTTTCTGACCATTGAAAGTTATTATGGTGACAAGGAAGATCAAAACACACACTCAGAAGATGATAAAGTCAAAGCTCCTACATCCAAAGCCTCAAAGAAAAATAAGAATTGGGCTAAGACCATGGAAGAGCTCAAAAGAAACTTTGAAAATCAAGTGAGAGAGATAGAGGAAAAATTAAAGACTTGAGAGAGGTACAGAAGGAAATACACAAAGCTAATGAGGAAAAGGATGCCTTAAAAAACAAAATTGACCAATTGGGAAAGAAGATTCAAAAACTCACTAAGGAAAATAATTCCTTAAAAATTAGAATTGAGCAAGTGAAACCTAATAACTTTATGAGAAATCAAGACACAATAAAGTAAAAAAAATGAAAAATTAGAAACAATGTGAAATATCTCATTGGAAAAATAACTGATCTGGAAAATAAATCCAGGAGAGATAATAATAAAAAATATTGGTTCACTTGAAAGTCATGATCAGAAAAAGAGCCTGGACATCATCCTTCAAAAAATGTTTAAGGAAAATTGTTCTGATTTTCTAGAATGAGAGAGTAAAATAGAAATTGAAATAATCCACTGAACACCTCCTGAAAGAGATCTCAGAATGAAAACTCCCAAGAATATTATAGTAAAATTCTGGAACTTCCAGGTCAGGGAGAATATATTGCAAACATCCAGAAAGAAACAATTCAAGTATGGTGGAGCCAGAATCAGGATAATACAAGATTTAGCAGCTTCAACATTAAAGGACCAGAGAGCTTAAAATTGATATTCCAGAAAGCAATGGAGCTAAGATTACAACCAAAAATCATCTATCTAGCAAAACAGTATAATGGATATTCAGTGAAAGAGAGGATTTTCAAACATTCATGATGAAAAGATAAGAGCTGAATAGAAAATCTGATTTTTCAAATACAGGATTCAGGAGAAGCATAAGAAGATAATCAAGGATGTTATGTCATAAGAGACTTATTTAGGTTTATCTATTTACAATCCTACATGGGATGATGATACTTATAATTCATTAGAATATTCTCATTATTATGGTAGTTAGAAGGAGTATGTATAGACAGAAGGCATGGTTATAAGTTGAATATGAAGGGATATCTTTTTTTTTAATCTTTTTTTTTTTAAGTGATGAAATAAAGAGGTGAGAGAGGAATGTACTGGGAGAAAGGGAAAGGGAAAAGTGGAATGATGCAACTTATCTGCCACAAAAAAAGAGGCCAAAAAAATTTTTTTAATGGAGGGGAAAAGAGGGAGGAGAGAGTGAGTGAGTGAGTAAACCTTATTCTCATCAGAACTGGCTCAAAGAGGAAATAACTTAATTTATAAGCTCAATATGGGTATAGAAATCTATCATACTTTGCAGGAAAATAGGAGGAACATGGGATACAGGAAGGGGGAAGGGTGATAAAAGAGAGGGCATATTGGGAATTGGAGTGGTCAGTAGCAAAACACTTTTGAGGATGGGTAGGGTAAAGGGAGAGAGAATAGAATAAATGAGGGGAAATATAATTAGCAGTGGTAATTGTTAAAATAATTTTGAAGCAAATTTCTCTGATAAGACCTTATTTCTTAAACTTAAAGAGAGCTGAGTTTAATTTACAAAAAATAAGAGCCATGTCCCAATTGGTAAATGATCAAAAGACATTATCTATGCCCAAAGTGTTATAAATTTATATATATATATATACACTCTGTCCTAATAGTACTATGTGTTAGTCATCAATAACAGAGATTAAAAAGGGAGAGGGGGAAAGAAAAGAAACCATAAACATAAAATATTCTCTTCTCAGAGCAAAGAATTAGAACTCGAGGGGATACCCATCAATTGGGAAATGGCTGAATAAATTGTGGTGTGTGATTGTTATGGAATATTATTGTTCATTGGAAAGTGATGAGCAGGATGTTCTCAGATAAAAACCTGGAAAGTCCTCCATGAACTCAAGCAAAGAGAAATATAATGTATACAAAGTAATAGCAATGTTCTGTCATGACCAACTATAAATGACTTTGGAATTCTGAACAGTACAATGATCTACACCTACTCTGAAGGACTTATGATGAAAAATCCTATCCATAACAAAGAAGAAACTGTATCTGAATTCACATTGAGTCACATATGTTTTCTTTCACAATATGACTTATTTTGCATAACTTCCCATGGTTATTAATGGGGACTGGAGAGTAAGGATAAGGGAGAGAATCTGGAATTCAAAAGTTCCAAAAAAACAAAACATAAAAATTGTTATAAAAATGTGGGAAAATATCAAATAAATAAGAGACTTAAAAAAAAAAAAACTGTGAGGTGAAGGCTGAGGCCACATGTCACTCCACTTTAATATAAGTCAGGCATTAGCCAAAATGTCCAAGGGCTGGTGCAACACTTTTGTCTAATAATATGGGGATAAATATGGGGACAAATTATCAAAAATCTTTCCCAGGGCATTAGAAACAAAGGGTAAATCCAAAAATAGTCACAAAGATCAAGACAACAGAGCAGCAAACTATATCCATATGGAGATCTGCAGGGCTATAGTTAGTGAATAACATTAATCTTACTCTTTATTACCACTCTTGGGACTATTTACAGGAAAATCTCATGTCATAGAAATTCCCTTCACATTATTCTAGACTTGAGGAATTCGGATTGACTATTTGAGATTTTCACCTTTAAATATTATAAATTTATGTGTACAATATAATTGATCAATCCCCTGAAGGAGACACATATGCTTCATGCTTATCAAGGCTTTTGTCACCTAAATAGGGAGTATATTATTATTATTGTCACAGTTAAGAAAATGTGACATTAAAAAGTTTTTTTGCAGATGATTTTTTAAAAATATGAGTAACAATTCAAAGCAGATTTCATTTAAAATATTAAATATGAACATTTGAATTACTATTAATTATAATGTAATATGAATATAATATTATACAGTACTTAAACAATAATGATATAGCAATAATGTTATACAAATATATCATTTTATAGTAAAACCATTTTGATGATGATATTAATTGTTAAACTTTGTATAACTTTTCTTTTAAATAATGTGTTTGTATTGTTATTAAAAACAATTATGCTATATTTATGTATTCATTTATAATTTGTACTGGGATTTCCTCATAGTAACTTTAGATTAAATATTAGTATTCTCATTTTTACATTTTATTAGTATTCTTATTTATTATGGGTCAGAGTAATCAATTAACTTTCCCAGGGACCCATAGCTAGTAAGAAAAGAGTTGTCTCATTTTAAAAATTCTAGTATCCAAAACACTTTCAGGTAAGCTCATCACCAATTTTCTAATGTGATTATATGGAGAAAATAGTATTCATTTAACATAAATTTGTTTTATTGTTAACTCTCCCATTAGGCATCTTAGTAAGGAATGCAGTAATGTTTATCCTGAGTAAAGCTGATGTAATCAGATATTATAATATCTGTATTACAATAATACAGATATTCGTATTAACAAAGAGAAGGAGAAATGTAATTTTTATATGTCTCCTCCCACAGATAACAGAGAGGTGAAGAATGATCTTACATATTTAAATGGTTCTAGGAACTTTAAAAAAAATTTTTTTTCCAATAGATAGGGTTCTTAACAGCCTAGGATGATTTGAATAATCCCAATCAATCATCACACAGATTCCTTGGGATTTGAAAGATAATTTAGTGGAAAATGAAGGTACTTTTAAACACCTAAACTCTATAGTGAGTTTTACTTTCAAATCACCAAAAACTGCCATTTGGACATCTTATACATCTTATCCTAAAAATATTTCAAACTCAACATGTCCAAAACAGACTCCTTATCTTTCTCTTCCCCACAAAACAAAAACCTCTCCTCTTTTAAGCTTCTACTACCATCCTCCCATCACCTATACTTATAATCTCAGTGTCATCCTAGACTTCCCATTAACTGTCTCTCCACATATTTAATGTGGTTTAATTGTTATTTCTACCCTCAAAACAACGGGAAGATGCTTTCTACTACCCACTCATACAATTGCCAACCTTGTACAGATCCTCATCACATCCTACCTTGGGATCTTTTGGTGTTCAGGGAGGACTAGTACCTCTGGTTTGAGGGCTTGATGGGCCCTTTTCAGGACTGCTCATCTGTCTTTGATGTCCACCTGTCACCCAACTCTCCCTTATGGATCCAAGAAACTTGTGGCATGTGCAGCAGCCTCACTCCAGTTTAACTATCTTGGCAGATGGTTAAGAGTAATCAGTGGGCCTCAGATCTATCAGTGAATTAGGGGGATGTCTACCTCGAGCATGTGAAGATTTTCCCTTGGCAGAGTGGGTGAATGAGAGCAATTTGTTTAATGGCCAAGAAGGTGATCAAAGCAGGCCCTGGGGAGTGCTTATAGCTTAGTCAAACATTAGTAATGCCAGGGTCATTCACTGCATTTCAGGCCTTTTCTAGTCATTTTGACTGGTCCTCTACTGGACTTTGATGATTCCAATGGAAAAGAGAGTGAGATTGATGACTTTATGCAACTCTGCTCACCTAAACCCATTTTATACATAGGTCAAGATATTTCTTTTTTTTTTTAAATTAAACTTTTTATTTTCAAAATATTTACGTGAATAATTTTCAATATTCATCCCTAAAAACCCTGCTCTAATTTTCCCCTCCCTTCCTTCACCCTCTCTCCCAGTAGACAAGTGATCCAATTTTTGTTGGACATGTGCATTTCCTCATGTATATTTCCACAAATATCATGCTGCACCAGAAAAATCAGGTCAAAAAGGAAAAAAAATGAGAAAGAAAGCAAAATGCAAGCAAACAACAACGAAAAAAGTGAAAATACTATATTGTGGTCCACATTCAGTTCCCACTGTCCTCTCTCTAGGTCCAGATGGCTTTCTTCATCACAAGACTATTGCAAATGGTCTGAATCACCTCATTGTTGTTGAGAGCCATGTCTATCAGATTTGATTATTGTGTAATCTTGATATTACAAAACATTCATAAACCATAGTTTGTTCAGCCATTCTCCAACTTCTGGGCATCCACTCAGTTTTCAGTTTTTTGCCACTACAAAAAGGGTTGCCATAAACATTTTTTGCACATGTGGGTCTTTTTCCTTCTTTTATGATCTCTTTAGGATACAAACCCAGTAGAAAACCTGCAGGATCAAAGTGTATACATTGTTTTATAGCCCTTTGGGCATAGTTCCAAATTGCCCTCCAGAATGATTGAATAAGTTTACAATTCTACCAACAATGTATTAGTGTCCTAGTCTTCCCACATCTCCTCCAACATTTGTCATTATCTTTTCCTGTCATCTTAGCCAATCTAAGAGGTGTGTAATAGTACCTCAGAATTGTCTTAATTTTCATTTCTCTGATCAATAACGATTTAGAGCACCTTTTCATATGACTAGAAATGGTTTTAACTTCTTCAACTGAAAATTGCCTGTTCATATCTTTTGACCATTTATCAACTGGAGAATGGCTTGAATTCCTGTAAATTTCAGTCAATTCTCTATTTATTTTAGAAATGAGGCCTTTATCAGAACCAGTCAAGACATTTTAAAAATTATGTCATACATATATGTATATACATAAATATATTCATGCTTTTTTGCTGAGGCAATTGGGGTTAAGTGACTTGCCTAGGGTCACACAGCTAGGGAGTGTTAAGTGTCTGAGACCAGATTTGAACTCAGGTCCTCCTGACTTCAGGGCTGGTGCTCTATCCACTGTACCACCTAGCTGCCCTATGTCTTTGTATTTTTTAATGTTTTATATTGTATGAAAGAATGCAGTTTATTTTGAGGAAGTTCTTACCTCTTTGACTAATAGCTCTCTCCCAGAAAATCTGGAATAGTTGCCCAACCATCTATTTTTCTGATAGTGACTCATTTTTCAAGCATATCACTGGCAAAATTACCAGAGTGTTTTGTTGAAATGTGTGGACAGGGGAATAGAAAGTGCAATAAAACTCTGTTTAGACTATATGGTATCTCAGCTACTTCCATTATCCAGAAGGGATTCCAGTAGATATCATCTCCTTCAAGTGTCAATCTGACTGGAAATGGCTTCTAATACATGGGTGTCTAAAAAAGTTTAAAAAAAAGTTTTAAAATTGTTCCATTTAAAGAAATTTTGAGTTCATCTCTCTCCTATTTTTAGTTAAAGGAATGAGGACTGTTATCCTTAAAAGTAAATCAAACCTTTAAAAATTGTGGCAACTCCATTCCCATTTCTTTTCTTCTTTTTTTAATATATATACACAGACTCTCATACATACATGGCCCACATACACATCTGTCTTTTCTGTCCCTACTGACTCTTTAATTAAATTATGCTCCATAAGTTGCTTTGCTATTACTTTAACCTGCCCCTACCCAATGATCCCTCCCTTGTCTTCCTCCTCTACCTTTTGCTTCCCCATTTGCCTATCCCTCCCCGCTTATTTCTTTATAGATTTTGGAGGATGTTATACACTTCATGGTAAATATATAGTGTTGCCTATTGAACTCATTCCTGATGTGAGTAGGTTTTCAGAACCATAAGCTCTCTTCCCCTTCCTAATGCCTCTGTGTCTGTTCTTCTTCTGCTCCTCATTTGTATAATATAATTATTTTTACCTTAACTCTGAGCTACCCTATTGTTGATGTGAATCTCAAAAATATGGTATACATTTCCCATGTATAAAACAACAAAAAATTTTTTCATGTTTAAACTGTTTGTCCAAGTTGAGTTCCTTAAAATTGATCTTTGATATTGGCTTTTATATGTTAAATTTTCTGTTAAGTTAGGGTTTGGATAGAAAATCCTGAAAAAAACTGCAAGCTTGTTGTAGGTCCATTTTTTCTCATTTAAAATTATAGGTAATTTTGCTTGACATTATATTTTTGGCCACAGGTCTAGTTCTTTTGATTGTCAGTAAATTAGATTCCAGGACCTGCTGTCTTTTATTGTAACTCCTGCTAAGTCTTATACAATTCCAATCATACCATCAGTGTATTTCAATTAGGTTTTTTTTTTCTTGTTTCTTGCAAAATTTTCTTTTTGATCTGGGGATTTTAAAATTGGACAATAATATTCCTGTGTGTTTTCCACAAAGGATCTCTTTGAAACAATGATTGGTGGATTTTTTTCCTATTTCTACTTTTCCCTTATGTTCTATCACTCCAGGACTATTTTCCTGGATTATTTCCTACATTATTGTGTCAAAATTCTCTTTTTGATCACAACTTTCAACAGTCCAATTATCTCATATTTTCTCTTTTTGATCTGTTCTCCGGATCTGTTATTTTTCTTATAAGATATTTTACATTCTGTTCTATTTTCTCATTCTTTATAATCTATTTTGTTATTTCTTTATCTCCCATAATCACTGGCTTCCCCATGATTGATTCTAATTTTCTTTTTTTTTCTTTTCTTATTATTAAAACTTTTTATTTGCAAAACATATGTATGGGCAATTTTTCAACACTAACCCTTACAAAGCTTTCTGTTACAAATTTTTTCCCCCTACTCCCCACCCCTCCTGTAGATGGCAGGAAATCCACTATATGTTAATTATGTTAAAATACTTGACAAATCAAATATATGTATCCTGAGTCTAATTTTCAAAGAATTATTTTCATCTTTGAGACTCTGTACCTCCTTTTCTAATTGGGTTAATTTTTTTTTCATAATCTTGTTTTTCTTGGATGGTTTTTATTTTAATTTTTTCTCAAATGTCTCAAACTTGATTTTTAAATTCTTTTTTTTAATTCTTCTGTAAATCTTCTCTGGGTAGGGAACTATTTCATATTATTCTTTGGGGCAGAAGCTTTTTTTTTTTTCACTTTGCTAAAGTGTCCTCTGAAAATGAACCCTGGTCTTCTCTGTTCCTAATATGTTTTAATGGTGGGATTCTTTCTTCTTTGCCAGTTCATTTTTTAAAAATAAGAAGTATTAGTGTAAGCACCTCTAAATCATGTCTCAAGCTTCCCTTCACCTCTCTACTCTGACCAGAAACCCCAAAACAAGAGCTTCACCCTCCTACAAGTGCCCACAGCCAGCAGTATCCCTGCTCCACTGCCTCAGCACTCACCAGGTACTAATTCCTTTTTACCCAGGGCCAGGTCTCAGAAGCACAGCTGCTCCTGGCTTTCCTAATCAGCTGAGATTCACTTCAACTTCCCAGACTCAAATTCCACCTGGACAAACACACAGAGAGGTGAAAGTCTCTGTGGTTCCAGTTAAGACTCCAGCCACACCCAGTTAGCCCATGGGGTCTCCACTTGAAGTTTCTGTGGAGTTAGCCAGAGGTATTTGCACTTCAGACAAATTAATCCCCAATCCAGGTTCTTCAGATCTTCTCAGATTGTATTGAGGGGACCTCTGTTCTGCCCCAAATCTTCTTGATTTTTCGCTAGTCTATGTCCACCCTGAGGTGCAAATTTGTTCTATTTGTAGGGGAAATTGGGAGAGCTTGAAATTTACCAACCTACTCTGCCATCTTCCCCTCCATTCCCTTTCTTTCCCAAAATACAAAGTATATCATGCCAGCAAATTCTGGCTGTGTTATTAGAATAGCACGATTATTTGTGTCTGTTTATTCCTATCAAGAAAATTGTCTTGACTATTCAATGAACAAGACAAAAGTGAGTTAGATCATCTGAGCTTTAAAGGTTCTTAACATTCTATTGGGTGGAATTTCAAAAATAACATTTTCAAATACAGTATTGCCAGGCCTAGAGTCAGGTAGACTCATCTTCATGTTTTCAAATCTATCCTCAGATACTTCCTAACTCTGTGACTCTGGACAAATCTCTTAACTCTGTTTATCTCAGTTTCCTCATTTATAAAATAAGCTGGAAAAGGAAATGGCAAACCACTCTAGTATCTTTGCCAAGAAAACTCCAAATGGGGTTAGGAAGAGTCAGGCATGATGGAGCTCCAAATGGGATCAGGAAGAGTCAGGCATGATGGAGCTCTAAATGGGGTCAGGAAAAGTCAGGCATGATGGAGCTCCAAATGGGGTCAGGAAGAGTCAGGCATGATGGAGATGTTTGAAGAACAACAGTAAAATAAATACAGATTGATTGTGAAAGGGCATTAATAACTTGTGAAACAAGAAATGTCAGTTGAAGGAGCTGACATTTTAATTGAGTCACTGTGTCATTGACCTTAATGCCAGCATCCATGCCATATAATTTTATATACCATTACAGTTCTGAGTGATCCATATTTTAATTCACTTGTTAAATGAGTGGTATGCATTTGTACCCCATCAAAGCCTAGCAACTTCCTGTACAATGATATGTATAGTGCTTTAAGGATTGAGAAGCTCTGTACATGCTATTTCATGTGATTTTAACAATAATCTAACTGATGGGAGGAGACATATTACTATGTTCTGTCATCTTCTCTTTTTGTCCTCAACTCATCTCTGTATCCCTGGATAATCTCTTTCCATATCAATAACTTGCATAATATTCTCCAATTTTGAGAAGTACACATTGTGCTTATTAGAGCCAAAGTTGTCACCTAGGAGAGAATGCAAACAAAAGATACAGGTGACTTAAGAAACCAAATGCAAATTTGTTTCATTAGTGCCAAAAAATAATAATAATCTACATAGTATTTTAAGGTTTAAGTCCATTATGAATATTAAAAACTTTTATATTTTATAGTATTAATAAATACTATTAAATTATTTTGTCTTTACAACAATCCTGAGAAGTAAGTGCTATTATACCTCCATTTTGGAGATGAGGAAACTGATAGAGGTCAAATGATATGTTCAAGGCTGCATAGCTAATAAGTATCTGATGCTGCATTTGAGCCCAGGTTTTTCTGATACCAGGTCCAGCATGTGGGCATTTTCTTTTGGAATAGGCTGAGTTTTATTCATTACATTGTGAGGTGAGACTATGGTATTTTGAAAAAAGAAGTGGACTTGGAATAAGTAATACCTGGATTTGAATCCTACTTCTGACTTTGTCATTGTGGGTAGATTGATTTGCTTTTCTGAGCCTCACTTTTCTCATCTGTAAAATGGGTATGATTATGTCTGTATTACACACTTCAGAAAGTTGTTGTGAAGACCAAATTAGGTTAAAAAGGCATTCTATTAACCTTTGCTTTAAAACGATTATACTTCCTCTCCCCTAAATATATAGTATATGCGTATATACACACATGCATATACAAATCTATGTATAGCTATATCAAAAATATTATTTCAGCTAAGGTTTAAAATTTCTAACAGACTTTGAAATATGGGTTATGAGAATGGGTAATTTTCATATTTATCTAGGGGCAAACAGTACCTTGCCTATAAGGTGGAATAGCTTCCTATTGAGTGTTAATGTTTTGCATTCATATGCCAAGAGTAGATGAATAAAGAACAATGAAACAAGTTCATATTGATTGACTTTATCTCCAATTCAGAATCTATTGTTAAGAGATCAGAGCTGTTTATAGTATCTTGAACCTTTACTTTGAGCCAATTGGTAGCAGAAAGTAGGATGTGGTCATAAAACTAGAATCTGAAGTGAAAGTGAATCTGTGATTAATTTTATATTTTCTACAAAAAAAAGATCTGATTTAGCCTCCATTTTGGTATTTAAGTAATTTGAAACATAATACAATGATAAGGAAACACAAAGGGCAAATGTGTTTTGATAAGGAATTAGTCTACTTTGGGATATGGTCACATTGCCTTTTAGGAATTAAAGGCAAAGTATATTCTGAAAAGCTACTCAAGCAGCATGTATGTTATGATTTAGAGATACTTCATGAAAAAATGTCAATAATCTTTTAAAACATTATAAATATTTGCTTTCAAGATAGATACTAATGTTCTCTTTGGAGCCATTGTGGTCTGTCAGGTCAATAAGGTACATTTTTGAAGCAATCCAAATGTGTTTTTCTTCAATAGACCTTAAAGATTATGAAAGGGCTATTATGGTATATTGGTTCAGCAATCTATGTTTTTAACAAATATTCCCAAATTTATTGTCTCATATCTAAGTCAATTCATTTAATTATTATTACTTAGAATAATTCAATGCTATTATCCATCTGGTGTCTTTAGACCTTACTCATCTTTTCATTCTTACAACCCATTCTTTAATCTACCAAGATAAAACTAGAATATAATGAAGAACTGCCATCATTTGGAAATATCAAAGGGCATGCTTCTGCTGCTGCTGAGGAAAGGTGAAACTTTGAGGATTTAAGCAATAAATTTGGGTTATTTTTGTAAATCAATTTAAAAGAAATTGTTATAAGTAAATCTCCAAAATAAACTGGGTTATTCTATACTGTTTACACTAACTTTTTACACTGTCTATATGGGATATGTTCAATCTGTGAAATTTAGGAATAGCCGAGAGAGCCAAAGGAAGGTTTCCATCTATAACTGCTTTTGGTGGATTAATGTATTTGTGAATGTAGTCCTTTAGTTTGTTGGGATGCGACTGGTTGAATCTCAAATTGCTTATATTTTTACAGGAACTGTGCCAGGGCTTTAAGGACTAAATTGTTAAATTGGTTCTGGAGAGGAACGTTGGCTGTTTAAAATACGATTACATTTATTTTTTAAACATCTTGTTTATATGTATGTATGCATGACTTAAAGTGTTGGTATTCTGTAATTTAACTGTATGATTTTATGCCTAGTGAACTTTAGGATGCTCATGAAAATGAGATGCTGTTTTTCTTGTTTCATTGCTGTATCAAATTTCAACAGATATTTTCTTCTCCTTTTCTCTCAATCATGTTTTAGCAAAACATAATTTTCAGAATAATTATTTCACTTTTATTTTATTTGGGATATGATGAGATTAAAATTTCCCTTTGTCTTTCTTTCCCCCCCTATCTTTTTGAATGTTTTCTTTTACTGCAGGTATTGTAGGTAATGGTTTAGCAAAGAAAGATGGGTAAGCAGCCATGAATGGGAGAGTCAAAATTAACATTCAAAAGAGGAGAGAGGGATGCTTTGAAGCTATCAGTTGAAATCTGTCATTCTGAGTAGAAAAGTTAGAAACTAAGTGAAAAGAAACCAGTGAGGGCAGTCTATTCCCATATCTATGTCGCCCCATGTTTTTCTGGAAAACTCTCTGACATACTTTATCATAGCCCTTGGTAAATTTCAATGGATATTCTTAAAAGGATCAAGATTCCAGAGACAGGCAGAGCTTGAACTGGAGACTTAGGATAACAGAGAGAAGTAGAAATTAAAATTGATATAATAAATTGTATTTTTTTGGAAATAAGAAGTTATTTTATATACTTTCTGTTTGATCAGACATCAGTCTTAGGTTATTTTTCTGTTGTATGGGAACATAGATGAGGTTAATTCAGCAAATACTTATTTAATGCTTTTTATGCACAATATCTTGTGTTATAATATGCAGGGATGTATGACTTGCCTGCTCTTTAGGAGCTTGTAGCCTAATCAGAAAGAAGATGAATGGGTTAATGGTATTGAAACAGAAATATAGGATTGATGATAGAAGACTAAACTTGATAATATTTTCCTTAGTAGGAAGGGATGTTAACCGATCATGTTTATATCTCATGCTAAACAAAGTGGATGTATTTTTGTCCAGGGAAGGGTCATATTTTGCAGGGTCCTAAGAACAATCTCTGGTACTATAACCTTTCCAGGGAATAAAATAATGAATATTATTGGCATGAATGTCAAGCATGCATCTAAAATCTACCAGATTAAGTACATGAACAAGTATGGATGTCAAAAGAGTTGCAATGTGACTAGTGCATAAATAAATCTGATAGGATCTAAGCAGCAATGATTGTAATACAAGTACCTATGTAAAAGCACTTGAGATCTTCTCCTGAAGAGAGTATGGCTTTATTGGGAGCACAGCTTGAAAAATGATTATTTGTTTGAATGGCATGTCATGGCCAACTACATTTTATCAGTCATAGTAAAAGGAATATCATTTCCATTAGTGGCAGTATTCTTTACCTTTATGGGTCTTTTAAAGTCTTGCTTAAGGATTCCACAAAATACTTTTTAGAGCCAGTCACTCAAAGAGAGCAAGCATGGTATTGGGGGAAGAGCCCTCATTCTGGAGTCAGCGAACTTACATTCAAATATCATATTTGATACTTACCATGTGATCTTAACCATGCTACTTAACTTTGTAGTGCTTCAATTTCCTCATCTATAAAATGTGACAATAAAGGAGTTGACCTTTAGAAGTCTCCCTTAGTTCTAAATGGAAGAACTCATAATCCTTGGTACTATGAGTTGTTGATAAGCACATTAGAATGCATTGATATTCAAAATTAAAATAGAATTGTATTGCTTCAGAAAGCACTAGGGCTATTTCTTGAGGATCTAAAGCTAGTTGGGAGGACAACATTGGGTAAACTTCAGGAGATGCTGAGTTTTACTATTTTAATCACAGTTTCTAAAAATATTAGAATTACTACTTCCTTATGAATGAAAAAAGTAAGTCTATGCTTTTAAGAACCTGAATGATTGATGAGTAAATGGTAGGACCTTGCTTCTAATTGAAACCTTTCTCTCTTGCCCTCATCATAGTCTTTGTCCAAGGTACATTCTAGATCCTTTATGGTAACATGTAGTTCAGGAAGTTTTCTGGCCATGTCCAGAGAGCTGGGAAGGCGCATTAGTGGTTCATAGATGACCAGAGATAGAAAGCATCAGGAATCTTAACATTTAGACTTCCAGTTTCACTGTGTTGTATATACTATACCATCACAATGATTTGAGTATCTGACACCTGTGAAGGTATTTGGATTGTGACCATAGAGAGGAGAGGGCAGGTGCAATGTATATATTCAAGAGCCAAAGATTTAATATTGACATTTTGAGCAATAATCCAGATGACACTTTTGTTAAATTCAAAGCTGATCAGCAAAGAAGTGCTCAGCAAACCTGCTTGAAAATGGGTTCTGTGGTGGGAGTAAAGGGAGGGGTCTAGCTAGGTATTTTAAGACTGAGTACTTTCTGTGGCCCAGAAGTCTTTAGCAGACCATATTCTGTGCACGCATCAGTTTCAAAATGAGGAACCCCTGGTAATTTTGAGATGATGGTTCAAAAAGAAGGCCACTTGTTGGATGGATAATAAACAGTGATATGCTATCATCCTATTTGCTTAAGAAAGAAGAGCCAAGTTGATTTGGATTGTTTATACTATAGCTCCTAGTGAATGTAGTGCTCCAAGTTTCATGTTTGCATTATACAATGTCATAAAATCTTTTGAATAAATGTGTTTTTGTTCATGTGATAACCTCCTTGATAAAATAAAAGTATCTTGATATGTACTGTTTCATTTTTGGTCCTTCTATGGTCAGGGTTAGGATAATGCTTAAAATATTTGTTGTTCATTGGTTTCAGTCATGTACAACTCTTAGTGACCCCATTTAGAGTTTTCTTGGCAAAGATAGTAGAATGGCTTGTAATTTCCCTCTGTCTCCATATGCAGACATATGATGAAACTTAGGCACACATGGTTAAATGATTTGCCCAGAGGAACATAACTAAGAAGTGTCTGAGGACATATTTGAACTCAGTTCTTTACTCTAGCCCTGGCATCCTATCCAACATGATACCTACCTTCCTATGGTAGAGGTATAATAAACACTTATTGTATTTAATGGATAGATTGTTATTTTGTATTTTTGTATTATTTTCTTGGGATAGAAGAAGGATCATGAAAAGGTAAATTATCTAAATTTAAAAAATTAATCCTGAAGATTATCCCTGAAAATATAGACTTTTAACAGGAGCATTATGATGCCAAGAGAACTTGACTAAAAACTCAAAATGGCAAAGTAAATGTAAAGTATAACTGTCTATTTACTGCCTTCCTGGTTGAAACTACTATATCTTCTAAATCTATTTCAATAAATAGTAGAGTAGTTTTTGCCCTTTACCATGAGGCACTGATAGGCTCTGAATAGCTAAAATACATCTCTTTCATTATTTTTTGCTCACAAGAAATACCAAAGTGTCTGTATCAAGGATGTGAACAAGTAGACACATTGAAGATGTCTCTGGAGTGAGGACCTCAGATGACCAACTTCAAGTTGCTAAATCTCCCAGAGGGAGGGACTGGAGGGAGGAAAAATGACATCTACTTCATTTCCCTTCCTGTACATGCAAGCTATGAACTACTGTACTCACATGTTTAAGAGAATATACTGTGAGAGCAAACCCAATCATATAATCTCAGATTTTCTTCCTGTATCACAGTGATTCACTCAATAAATCTATAAACATCCATTAAGTGCTTACTGTGTGTCAATCATTGCTAAATGCTGAGAACACAATGAAAGGAAAAAGACAGTTTCTTCTCTCAATGACCTTACATTTTTAACATCCCACATATACATATACATATACATAATATATATACACATATACATATACATACACATGCACATTAATTAAATTTATTTAGTTATTGTTGCTTTCAAAAAAGTATAGAAAGCCATAGAATTACTGTATACTCATCACCTGGATACAAAGGATCAATTCTTTCCTTATGCCAGGTAAAAGCTTAGTTGGAGAAGGAACTGTGGGACTAGGAGAATGGATATTCAGCTAACAATCAATCAAGTAGCATTTATTAAATGCCTTCTCTGTTAAGCATTATGTTGGGCAATGTGAATACAAAAAAGGCTACCTGAAGAAGTTATCAGCTTAGTTTGAGGTGACAACATCTACATATACAGGAATATTCAAAATAAAAAGCAGTGATTTGACAGGGGGATTAGGAAGGCTTCATATAGAAGATCCTACTTGATCTGAGCTTTGAAGTGAACTATGGATTCAATCCATCAATATTTTTAAGCATATATTATATACTAGGTAGTGTGCCAAGTACTGTGATTACCAAAAAAAAATGACAAAAGACAGTCCCTGCTCTCAAGAAGTTTACAATTGAATGAGAGAGACAACATGGAAATAAATGTATACAAAGCAAGCCATATATAGAAAAGATAGAAAATAACAGAGGGAAAGTATATATATATATATATATATATATATATATATACTTTCCCTCTGTTATTTTCTATTTATATACATTTCTCTCTCTCTCTATATATATATACATGCACACATACATATATAATTAACAGAGGAGCAATTGGGGAAGGTTTTCATAAAAGGTAGGATTTTACTTGGGACTTAAAGGAAGGCAAGGAAATAGATAAGAGGAGATATAACATTCTAGTTATGGGGGACAGACAGAATTGTTGCTTGGAGGAACTCTGGGGAATTGGAATGTCATGTTTATGGAACAACCAGGAAGCCAGTGCCACTGGATTAAAAAGTTCATATTATAGAGTAAGGTGCAAGAACACTGGAATGGTAGGAGGGGGTTAAGTTATGAAAGACTTTGAATGCCTCATAGAGGATTTTTTATTTGATCCAGAAAACAATGGAAAACCACTGGAATTTATTGAAGGGATGGGGTGGAAATGATTGGAAATGTACTTTAGGAAAATCATTTTAGTGCATGCATGAAGGATGGATTGGAATGGGTAGACATTTAAGGAAGGCAGAACTAACAGCAAGATTTTGCAATAATCCAAGCATGAGGACATGAATTAGAGTAGTGGCAGTGGAAGAGGAGGGAAAGGGGCTTTTTGGAGAGATTTTGCACACCTCAGAAATAATTTGAATATAAGAAATAGTGAGGACTCAAGAATGACTCTTAGGCTGAGAATCCGAGGTACCCAGAGTATGTTGCTGCACTGAACAATAATCATGTACATAGGAGGTGATGAGGGCTTAGGGAGAAAGATAATGAATTCACTTTTTCATATATTGAGTCTAAAATATCCATTGAACATCTCTGAGACATCTAAATGGCACTTGAAGATGTGTAATTGGAGGTCAGCAGAGTGTTTGGGGGCAGGATCAATAGGTCTGATAATCATCAACATAGAGATGACAATTAAATCTATGGACCTTATGAGATCATCAAGTAGTACAGAGAAAAGAAGAGGAGCCATAGTACCACCCTGAGGGACACTTAGAGGATGTTATTTGCAAGAGAACCCAACAAATAAGACAGAAAAGAAGAAGTCAGATAGATAGGAAAAGATCCAAGAGACAATGCTTTCCTGAAATCCTAGAAAGAAAAGAGTATCAAGGAGGAGAAAATGATCAAGAATGTTAAAAGCTACAAAAAAGTCTAGGAGAATGAAGTTTGAGAAAAAAAGCCATGGATTTGGTGATTAAAAGATGATTAGTAATTTTAAAGAAAGCAGTTTTAGTGGAATGATAAAATCAGAGACAGTTTGTAAGGGATTAAGAGGAAATTGAGGGGAGATAAAGTGGAGGTACCTATTGTAGATGGATTTTTTTGAGGACTTTTACTTGAAAAGGGCCAAAGACATAGTTAGCAGGGAAGGAAGGATCAAGTGAGAGCTTTTTTTTTTTCAGGATGGGAAAGACATGGTCATACTTGTAAGTGATAGGAAATATGCCAGTATTGAAAATAAATTGAGAGTGGGAGTAATATAGGGGACCATCTGCTAGAAGAGACAAAATGGAATGAGATCACTTGAATGGATGGATGGGATAGCCTTAGTAAGGAATAAGGCCATTTCATTATGTGAGACAAGGGTGAAGGAAGAGTGAGTATCAAAAAGCATTTGAATGATAGGAGATAAGGAAGAGGAGAAAAGAGGGAGTCTGTAGGAAATGGCTTCATTTTTTTTCCCTAAAAGGTTATGAGGTCTTGAACTAGCATGGTGGCCATGTAGAAGGGGATCATTGTGACAGATGTTGTAGAGATAGAAATATCCTTCTTAGATATCTGGAATGATTAAGAATGAAGTAGTAGGGATGATTCCAAGTTACAAACAGGAATTACTACTAGAAAACTAATAGGGAAGTTCAAGAGAGGAGGTAGGTTTGTGAGAGAGGAGATAATGAGTTCTGTTTTATCCATTCTGAGTTTGAGGTGCTTCTTGGACATACAAATGGATATGTGCAATAAGCAGCTGGTATGAAACTAACACTGTGACTGGATGTATAGATTTGGAAATCATTTAGCATGGAGATCATTTTTTGAAACCATGAGGGTTAATGAGTCACTGAGAAAAGAAATGAGAACCTATAGCGTCTTGATTTGACCATAATTAATATGTGTGATATGGAAGATATATGAGCAAAAGAGACATAGGAATGGTCAAGTGAGAGGATGAGTGCCAAGAGAAAACAGTGCTGTGAAAATCTAAAGAGTGAAATAGTGGCTGCTTCTGAAATGGAGCCAACCAAGATGGTGAAGTAAAGTCAGGAAGCTGCTCAAGCTCTCCCAGTTTCCCTCAAAAACTACATGAAATCAAGCCTCTCAACAGAGTCTGACAGATTGAAACCTTTCCAGCTCAAGATAGACTGGAAACATTTCAAGAACAGTCAGTCTCACAGAGGTGAAAAGGGTGTTTAGCCCAACTCAGATTCTGGGAAAGCCAAGGAGAAGGTCTTAATTGCAGAAATTCAGCAACTAAGATCCTCAGTCCTGGCTCAGTACAGGAGCAAATCAGCTTCCAGTCCCAGCTCAGAAAACAAACTCTGGGAAACCAGATTGTTTCCTGAAAAAGCAGCAAAGCTACCCACTACAAACACAAGGAGCCCCTGTGCTCAAAGCCAAGGCTCAGAGCTGCAAAGGAAGCTTGAGACAGTGCCCCTTTTACTCCAGGAGCAGAGCTCAGCAATCAAAGTAAAAAAGAGAAAATACCAAAAGAAAAAGAAAGAAAATGAGGAGGAAACTGAAAAGAACCTTGACCAAAGAAAGCTACTATGGTGACAGGATAGTTCAAAACACCAAATCAGATGAGAACAAAATATTCACAGAAGAAATCTTAAAGAGCAATATGAATTGGTCTCAAGCTCAAAGAGGCTTCTTAGAAGTGCTCATAAAAGATTTTAAAAGGCAAATAAGATAGATAGAAGAAAAAAATGAGAAAGGAAATGAAAGATATGCATGAGAAAGTCAACCACTTGAAAAAGGAAGGAAAAGAATTATCTGAAGAAAACAGAAAAGTAGAATCAAGCACATGAAAAAAAGAGATAGAAAAGCTAACTGATGAAAATCACACCAAGAAAACTAGAATGAAGCAAATGGAAGCTAATGACGGTGAGACAGCAAGAATCAGTCAAACTAAAAGGAATGAAAAAAATGGAAGAAAATGTGAAATACCTCATTGGAAAAAAACAATCAACCTGGAAAATAAATCCAGAAGAAACAATTTGAAAATTATTGGCCTACCTGAAGTCCATGATCAAAAAAAGAACCTGGATGGCATTCTTCAAAAGATCATCAAGGAAAATTGCACTAATATTCTAGAAACAGAGTGGGAAATACTCATTGAAAAAAAATTATCAATAATCTTCAGAAAGAGATCCCACAAGGAAAACTCCAAGGAACATTGTTGCAAAATTCCAGAACTATAATCTCAAGGAAAAAATACTGAAAACTGCCAGACAAAAACAATTCAAATATCAAGGAGGATTGCCCAGGATCTGTTAGCTTCTACAATAAAGAATTGGAGGGTGCAGAATAATATATTCTAGAAGGCAAAGGACTTAATGTTACCACCAAGAATTAACTATCCAGTGAGACTCAACATCACCTTTCAGGGGAGGTGATGGAGCTTCAGTGAAGTAAGGGACTTTCAATCATTTGTATTAAAAAAAAACCCAGGATTAAACAGAAAATTTAATCTATAAACACAGGACTCAATAGAAGCATGGAAAGGTAAACAAGGGGGAAATATATATTATTTAAAAGTTAAACTGTTTAAATCTCTAAATGGGAAAATATCTGTAACTCTTGGGAACTGTATCTGTCACTGGGGCAGACAGAGGGGGACTTCACATGAATTGAGGATATGGTTGTGAATGGACTCTAATGTAATGACATGAAAGAAAAAAGCATTAAAGGGTGGGAAAAGGTATGTACTGGAAAAAAAGAGGAAAGAGAAGGTGAAATGGGACAATAAGTTCACTTGAAGAGATGCAAAAAGAGATACAGTCCAGGAAAAGGAGAGAGAGAGAGAGAGAGATGAGCACTGTCTAAAACTTGATCTCATCAATTTTGACTCTAAGTGGAATAACTTAATCATTCAGTTGAGTATAGAAATTTATCTAACTCTATAAAAAATTAGGAGGAAAAAGAGGAAAGAAAGAGGAAGGCAGGATGCAACAGAGGGCAGAAACATTAGGGAAAAAGGTAAAAGAAGGGGATAAGGGGTGATAGAAGGCAAGGTAGTGGGTGAAATGGGTTAAAAACACTACTAAGAGAAGGAGGAGGAGTGATAGAGATAGAGTGGATGGAGTGAATAAAAAATACTACTAAGATAAGTTGATGAGGGTTAATAAGAAATAAGGTAATGGGTGGAGTGGGTATAAAAACACAAGACTAAAGACAGAGGAGAGAACAAAAGTATATAAAGGGGAAAAATAGGATGGTGGGAAATACAAAGCTGGTAATCATAATTGTGAATGTGATTTGGATGAACTCTCCCATAAAAAGGAAGCAAAGAGCAAAGTGGATTAAAAAGCAGAATTCTATAATATATTCTTTACAAGAAACACATTTGACACAGAGAGACATAAATAGAGTTAAGATAAAAGGCTGGAACAGAATTTAATATGTTTCACTTAAAGGAGTAGCAATTCTGATCTCAGATAAAGCAAAAGTAAAAATAGATCTTATTAGGAAGGAAAGTACGCCATGATAAAGGGTACCTTAAACAATGAAGTAGTACTAAATGTGTATGCACCAAGTGGTAGAGCAGCCAAATCAATAGAAAAGATTTTAAGTCAGTTACAGGAAGAAATAGGCAGCAAAACTATGCTAGTGGGGCACCTCAAACTTCCCCTCTCAGAATCAGAGAAATCTAACCACAAAATAAACAAGAAAGAAAGTAGTGAGGTTAATAGGATCCTATAAAACCTTGATATAGGAGACTTCTGGAGAAAATTGAATAGGGAAGGAAAGGAATACACCTTTTTTCTCAGCAATTCATGGTATGTGCACAAAACTGACTATTTTAGGGTATAAAAACCTCACAATCAAATCCAAAAAGGCAGAAATAGTAAATGCCTCCTTTTCAGACCACAATGCAATAAAAATTATATTCAGTAAAGGGAAGGGAAAGATAGACTAAAAAACACTTGGAAATTAAACAATATAATTTTAAAAAAATGAGTTAGTCAAACAACA
Source organism: Myrmecobius fasciatus (assembly GCA_023553655.1). Lineage (NCBI taxonomy): Eukaryota > Metazoa > Chordata > Mammalia > Dasyuromorphia > Myrmecobiidae > Myrmecobius > Myrmecobius fasciatus. Next base: position 140,151 of record JAJPUD010001507.1, on the reverse strand, counting down.
AATCTCAGAAACAATACATAATGTCATTCAAGAGAATGACAATAATGAGATAACATATCAAAACCTATGGAATACAGCCAAAGCAGTTCTTATGGGAAATTTTATATCTCTAAATAGCTACATGAATAAAATGGAGAAAGAGGAGATCAGCGAATTGGGCATGCAACTAAAAAAAGCTAGACAAAGAATAAATTAAACCTCCCAATTAAATACCAAATTGATAATTCAGAAACTCAAAGGAGAGATTAATATAATTGAAACTAAGAAAACTATTGAACTAATAAAACTCAGTTTGTTTTATGAAAAAAAAAACAAAATAGATAAACATTTGACTAATTTGATAAGAAAAAGGAAAGACAAAAAAAACACCAAACAAATCAGCATCAAAAATGAAAAGGGTAAACTTAGCACCAATGACAAAGAAATTAAAGCAATAATTAGGAGCTATTTTGCCCAGTTGTATGGCAGCAAGTCTGACAATCTAAACAAAATGGATGAATATTTACAAAAATGTAAATTGCCCAGATGAACAGAAGAGGAGATAAATTACTTCAAAAGTCCCATTTTAGAAAAAGAAATAGAATGAGCCATTAGTGAACTCCCTAAGAAAAAACTTTTAGGCCCAGATGGGGATTCACAGTGAATTCTATCAAACATTTAAAGAACAATTGATTCCAATACTATGTAAACTATTTGGAAAAATAGGTAAAGAAGGAGTACTACCAAATTTCTTCTATGATATAAATATGATACTGATACCTAAACCAAGAAGAACCAGAGAAAGAAAATTAAAGACCAATGTCCCTAATGAATATTGATGCAAAAATTTTAAATAAAATATTAGCAAAAAGATTACAGCAATTCATCAGCAAGATAATACACTTGACCAAATGGGATTTTTATAAGAAATGTAGGGCTGGTTCACTATCAAGAAAACTATTACCATAATCAACCATATAAATAATAAAATGATATGATAATTTCAATATATGCAGAAAAAGCTTTTGTCAAAATACAGCATCTATTCCTATTAAAAACATTAGAGAGCATAAGGATACAGGGAGCTTTCCTTAATATAATACCCAGTAACTATCTAAAACCAACAGCAAGCATTATTTGTAATGGAGAGAAGTTGGACACATTCCCAATAAAATCAGGGGTGAAACAAAGAAGCCCATTATCACCACTATTTTTCAATACTGTATTAAAAATGTTGGCTTTAGCAATAAGAGAAGAAAAAGAAATTAAAGGAATTACAATAGGAAATCAGGAAATAAAACTATCACTCTTTGCAGATGATATAATGATATACTTAGAGAGTCCTAGAAAAATCATCCAAAAGCCTATTGGAAACAATTCATAACTTTAGCAAAGTTGCAGGATATAAAATAAACCCACTCAAACCATCTGCACTTCAGTATATTACTGACAAAGCCCATTAGCAAGAGATAGAAAGAGAAATTCCATTTAAAATTACTGTAGATAAAATAAACTACTAGGGAATCTATCTGCCAAGACAAACCCAAGAACTATATGAATACAATAACAAAACACTTCTCACACAAATAAAGTCATATCTAAACAATTGGAAAAACGTCAATTGTTCATGGCTAGGCTGAGCTAATTAATATGATAAAATGACAATTCTGTCTATATTTTTCTACCTGTTCAGTGCCACACCAATCAGACTGCCAAAAATTATTTTACAGAATTACAGAAAATAACAAAATTCATCTGGAAGAACAAAAGGTCAAGAATATCAATGGAATTAATGAAGAAAAATACAAAGGATGGTGGCTTAGCAGTACCAAACCTAAAACTATATTATAAAGCAACAGTCATCAAAACCATTTGGTACTGGCTAAGAACTAGAGTGGTGGATCAGTGGCATAGATTAGATTCACAAGACACAATAGTCAAGGCCAATAGTAATCTAGTATTTGATAAACCCCCAAACTCCAGCTTCTAGAATAAGAATTTACTATTTGACAAAAATTTCTGAAAAAACTGGAAAATAATATGTCAGAAACTCAGCGTAGACTTATCTCATACCCCATAGCAAAATAAGGTCAAAATGGGTACATGACTTGGGCATAAAGGGTGATACCATAAATAAATTAGGAAAAAAGGGTAAAATTTACCTATCAGATCTTTGGAGAAGGGAGGAATTTATGACCTAAGAAAAAATAGAGAACATTATGAAAGGCAAAATGGACAACTTTGATTATATTAAATTAAAAAGGTTTTGCAGAAACAAAACCAACAGAAATAAGATTAAAAGGGAGGTACAATTCTGGGGAAAAATCTTTATATCAGAAATCTTATTTCTGATAAAAGTCTCATTTCTAAAATATATAAAGAATTGTGTCAAATTTATAAGAATACAAGTCATTCCCCAATTGATAAATGGTCAAAGGAGGTACACAATTTTCAGATGATGAAATTAAAGCTAGCTATAGCTATATGAAAAAACGCTCTGAATCTTATTGATTGGAGAAGTGCAAATTAAATCAACTCTGAGGTACCACCTCATAACTCTCAGATTGACTAAGATGGGAGGAAAAGATAATGATAAACGTTGGAGGGGGTGGGGAAAACTGGGACACTAATGCATAGGTGGAGTTGTGAAATGATCTGACCTTTCTGGAGAGCAATGGAAATATGCCCAAAAGGCATGATGTTTAATTTTTTCTTTCTTTCTTTTTTTTTTTTTTTTTGCTGAGGCAATTGGGGTTAAGTGACTTGCCCAGGGTCACACAGCTAGAAAGTGTTAAGTGTCGGAGACCAGATTTGAACTCAGGTCCTCCTGACTTGAGGGCTGGTGCTCTATCCACTGCGCTACCTAGCTGCCCCTTAAATTTCTTTTTTTTTTTTTAAAGGATAGAACTTGTTTTTAGGCAGAATAAAAGGATCCCATAATTGGGGGAGGAGAGAACTGAAGTTTAAGACAATACATTGAAGAAGATGGAAAGAAATGTTACCAAATATTCATGTATAGAGATTGACTTTGTCAAAGAAAAGAATCACCTCCTAATCCAAAACTAGAGAAAGGGAGAAGATAATGGACAAGAAAATGATGTTACTATGTTTGGATATGAAGAGAAGGAACAATGAACAGACTCTTTTTTTTTTCCAATGCAATATGAGGTAACATAATCAACTACATGGATGGAAGGGAGAGATTAATGTGGGAAATTTTAGAAGAGCAGAGAAGATTGAAACAAATGGTATAAGAAGGAAGAAAGAGAATAAATTAGAAAAAAAATGAATTACCTTGCTTTGGTGAAGGTCCAGTTGAAATTAATTAACAAAATTTGTAGTGCACTTTATTAAAATGGTTGCCTGACTTTCTCCAGCTCAATTTAGCAATATGCAAGTAGGACCAAAGAAGGTTATGTTGGAAAAATGCCAAAATTGAGATTTGGCAAGGTGTGAGCTTCAGTAGTAAAAGAATACAAGGGATTTAAAAATATATTCTGGCTAAAGATTCAAGTTTGAAAATTCAGGAAAGTGAAGCTAAAGCATAGGTAATGTCCTAGAAAAATAATGGATTAGAAGTTATTGAGATGACTAAGATGTCTTGTAAGAGTAATAAAGTATAGAAAAAGATGGAAGGATAGGAATGTTCTTCTTCAACAGGGGAAATCAAAGGATACTTTATTTTTCTGTAATTATTCCCCTTTGACCTTTACAACATCAGGAATATTAAAAGTAAACAGATAGACAGATGAATGAATACATACATACATACATAAATACATATATTGATATATAAACAGATTTTAATTGAATTATTTTATCATATAACATGTAAGTCATACTATATTTATGTATTATAATTTTATATTATGTAAATTATATTATCTTATTTGATCCTCACAAAAAAGATGCTAGGATGATAGTTCAACTATTACTAATCTTGTTTTACTGAGGAACCTGAGTCACTGAAAAATTCAGTGACTTCCTAGACTACATAGCTAATAAGTGGCAGAACTAGGACTCAAACCCAAGGTTTTTTTAGTGAAATCCAACATTTATATAAGGAGACAAGAGCTGCTTATTATAAAGGAATATTTTAGAGAGGAAATTTATGGAATGGCTGACCTCTATGGACTGTTTCATCTCCAGGATTCCTAGATTCTACTTTAACTTCTCTAGAAAGCAAGCATCCTTGGTATATCTGAGAGATTGGACTGTTAGCAATTTTCCCGTCTTCCAACTTTGCTATTAATTGATTCTCTCTGTACTTCAACTTCCTCAAATGTGAAAACCAGAATAATATTAATCTGTTTCATTTCTCATAGCCCTTTATGCAAACAAGATTCTGAGAGAGGAATACAGCATGGAGGACCTATGAAGTGATCTCCTCAAAGCAACAATTTAATTCCATAAAGATTTATGAAATGCCTCCTATGTTACAACCAAGAGGCTAGTCACTGCTGACACAGAGACAAAACTCCTAAGAGTAGTGATCCTCAAGGGTCTTCCATTCTATTGGCTATAAACCACAAGTAAATAAATAAATACAAAATATATACTCAGGAAACACATAGTATTTTGAGGAATGGACCTGTAAGGTATTAAGTAAAGCTCTCATGTAGGATGTCATATACAAGGAATTGGAGGAAGGGCAAGTAAGGAGAAGTTACAAGCATTTATTAACTCCCTACTTTGTGCTAGGCTGTGTTCTAAGTGGTTCAAAGATATCACTTTCACTGAAATATAGCATTGTTGTGGGGAGCCAGGGGGATTAAGTCTGAAAATATAGATTGGAATCAGATTTTGAAGGCATTAAAATGACAAATAAAGAAACTGGTATTTTATTCTATAGGCAATATGGAGGCACTGAAGTCTTTTTATGCAGAGGAGTGACATCCAACTTTATCAGGCTCTATGACAGGTCACCATTCATTTAGACCTCCAATATTAAAGTGACATAGTAAATGGGGAGAAAGTTCAGAGGATAATAACAAATGAAATGAAAAATGAGGAAAGACTACTAGAATTTTATTAGATTAAAAGTAAGCAAGCTAAGGGCCCAAGTTCTGTCTACATAGTGAGTAAACAAAAATCATGATTGAGTGTGCCAGTATTTCTGATATACTATTCTTCCCTAAAATCTATAAGTATAACCGAAAAAAATATCCTCAACAATATATCCAACAAATGACTACCCAATTTACTTGAAGATTTGTAATGAGGAGGTACTTAACTTCAGAGACTTCTAGTTCAGATTTTGTATGATGCCAACTTTTTGGAAGTTTTTAAAAATTCAATTAATTTTGATGAATAACTTTATTTTCTCTCCCCTCACCCAAAAGAAATTAGAAAAAATTCCCCTCATTAGAAAAAAAAGGAATCAAAACATTTGTTACAAATATGTCTAGTCAAACAAAACATGGTTGTTATCAAATGTCTTCTATAAAAAGGTAATGATGAATGTTGGAGGGGATGTGAGAAGGCTGGGACACTGATGCATTGTTGGTGGAGCTGTGAACGGATCCAGCCATTCTGGAGAGCAATTTGGAACTAGGCTCAAAAAGTTATCAAACTATGCATACCCTTTGACCCAGCAGCATTTCTATTGGGCTTATATCCCAAAGAAATCATAAAGGAAGGAAAGGGCCCCACATGTGCAAGAATGTTTGTGGCAGCCCTTTTTGTAGTGGCTAGAAACTGAAAACTGAATGGATGCCCATCAATTGGAGAATGGCTGAATAAATTATGGTATATGTATGTTATGGAATATTATTGCTCTGTAAGAAACGACCAGCAGGACGATTTCAGAGAGGCCTGGAGGGACTTGCATGAACTGATGCTGAGTGAAATGACAGAACCAGGAGATCATTATATACGGCAACAGCAATACTATATGACGATCAATTCTGATGGACATGGCTCTCTTCAACAATGAAATGTTTCAAACCACTTCCAATTGTTCAGTGAAGAAAGTCATATACACCAAGAGAGAGGGGGGTGAAATGTGGACCACAACATAAGATTTTCATGCTCTCGATTGATGTTTGCTTGCATTGTGTTTCCTTTATCTGATTTTTTCTTTCTTGTAGACACGATTTTTCTTGCACAAAAATGATAAGTATGGAAATATGTATACATATATTTGATTTGTCAAGTATTTTAACATAATTAACATGTAGTGGATATCCTGCCATCTAGGGGAGGGGTAGGGAATAGGGAGGAAAAATTTGTAACAGAAGGTTTTGTAAGGGTTAATGTTGAAGAATTACCTATACATATGTTTTGCAAATAAAAAATAAATTAAAAAATGTCTCCTATATATTGAGCTCATTAACTCTTTGTTAACAAGTAAGTAGCATGTTTTGTTATTAGTTCAGGAAGATTTTGAAGTTTAAGATTTCCTCTTTATAAATTCTATCCAGTGGTGGCAGTTCAAACCTCTGGGGCCAAGAAGAACAAATCTTTTACACAAAAGCCTAGACAATATCTTTCATAACTCCCTATCCCCTTAAATATTTCTTTCTCCAAATTGAACATACTCAATTCCTTTAACAAGGAACAACTAAATACATTAAAATTCCCTAAAGTGGAAAGAATGCTGGAGCTAGAGTCAGGAAAACCTGAGTTCAAATCCAGTCTCAGATACTTACTAAATGTGTGACCCCAAAAATGTGAGTCACTTTATCCTGTTTGCCACTTAATTATTTCAAATCACTCCAGTAACTTTGTCAAGAAATCCCCTGTGTTCAGAACTGATATTCTTTGGTTAGGGTCAGGAAGAATGTCAGGAAGTCATGACTGAATGACTGAATGACAACAACCTAATATCCCCAAAACTCTATTGTTTTAAAAGATAACTCCTTGACATAGCTTGCTACCCTGGCTTTTCTTTTTCTTCTTAGTTAATTTTGGAGCAAGGAAATTTCAGATAGTGGTCAGGGATCTCCTTAATGGTTGAAAGAAGGTGTGTGATATCTTGTATGCAACTGAGAAGATGTGTCTTTTGAGTGTTTAGAAAGCTAAGGGTAGGAAATGGGGTATATTGTGAAGGCTGACATAAATAGATGATATTATCTGGACAATAAGAAGAGGATTATTGAAACCTCTGGGTGGCAGTGTATTCTGGGAAATTCTCTGGTATTTCAAATATTAAAAAGGAATGATCCACTGAAGCCTTTGTCACTAAACTTTGCATATTAATTTGCATAGGAGTGGGTGGAGTTTATCTCTAATATTTTCAACCAAATTTCCTCCTTTTTCCTATCAGTGCTCTGCTGCATTCTTATTTGCCACATTTTATCATTAATATATGTATTTATGATTTATCCTTATTATATGCTCTTAGAAGAAAGAAATTATTCAGGGAGGGGAGAATCAGGTTTCTGAATGAGATATTCTTTAGAGAATAATTCTTATGTCATTTTAAATTATTACTATCCCATCTGTTGCTACAAAGTCTCTCATCCACTAGTCTTATCTTTATATACATATATATGTATATATACATGTATATGTATATATATACATGTATATATATACATATATACATACCTATATATATACATATATATATATATACATATATATATATATATGTATATATATATAAACACTTAGCAACTGCCAACTTTGGAATAAATGCTTAAGAATATTTAGCCCCATACATAATTTTCATTCCTACCCATCAACCTCTCTCCAATACCTTGCCTGATTTTAAGATATGTTTTCTGAAAGATTCAAATGAATTCTGAAATATTCTACTATTATCAAGTCTCAAGACTTTGTAATTTTTTTTTCTTTACACATATTGCGTAGCATAATGGGGGAAAAACCCTGATTCAAGTTCTATACTTGGTAGTTCACCCTGAGTATATTAATTAGCCTCTCTGAGTCTTAGTTTTCAGACTTATTAAATGAGAATAACAATATATGCATTTACCTAATCATTCTCTGTAAGAAGCAGAGGGTCCTGTGCCTAGAGATAGAATGAATTTTAGCACACCATCTAATCTAAATTCATCCTTTTATATGTGAGGCAAATGAGGAAACTCAAGTACAGAGAAATTAAATGATTTGTCTATGGCAACAAAGGTAGTAAATATAAGAGACAGGACGTGAACCCATATAGTCTAACTTATAAGAATCATTGTAAACATTGAAGTGAATTTATACACATGTACATACACATATATACAGACACACATAGGTATACATTTACATGTTCTTATTAATAGGGAATATACACATGTGGGCTATGCAATTATAATTTAGTACTGCATAAAATCAAATCACAGATTATTAGACAAGTTTTTATGATGCTCAACAGAAAGGTGGTTGTAATTATTTGTGTCTACAGTATAGCAAATACTGAACAGAATTTCAGAACACATCACCAAAAGAGTTCATTTTGTATACAACTCTTTTCTTGCATACAACACGTAAATATGCTCATAATCTTGTTGGCAAGCCATTTTCCATTTTGTTAGCATATTTATATTGGATTTGCAGTGATTAAATATGATCAAAATATGCACAACCTCATAGGATCATAGATTTAGATTCAGAAGATTAAGGAATCATAAAAAGTCATCTATATGTAAACAAATGGAATCTCAAAGTTATTAGCTGACTTTTTCAAGGTCAATGTGAAAGAACTGTGATTCACAGTTAGGTCCTCTGATTCCTGTTTATATTTACACCATCCTACCTCTTCAAATTCAAAAGGAGTTAGAACTGAAAGAGTTCTTACAGGTTATCTAGTTCAATTCCCTGATTTTAGAGTTGAAGAAGCAGAAGTCTAGAGAGGTGAAATGATTTATTTAAGTTCACACAGATAGACTCTGATAGAATTGCAAAGTTTAAATAAAAACATTGTTCCTGCCCTCAAGGAACTTATCTAATAGGAAGATGAAATCAATAAAATTAATGGTAATAGTAAATAATATTAGCTTACATTTATTGTAGCATTTTAAGGGTTATTAATATATGTGTGCATGAATATATAGGGATGTGTGTGTGTGTGTGTGTGTGTGTGTGTGTGTGTATCTTTTGATCCTAACAACCCTGTGAAGTAGATGTATTTTTATATACAAGGAAAATGGACTTGAGGCAGGTTAAGTTACTTGATCAAGATAACACAATATGCGTCTGATTTGAACTCAGCACTTCCTGACTGAAAGTTCAACACTCTATCCACTATGTTACCTAGCTGACTATAATATCCAATATTGCATGATCACATATCAAAAGATTGCAAAAACAATATACCTTGCAAAATCTTAGAGAAAGTTTTTTTTTTATTGACTACAAATTCAGGTAAGGTTTTCTAGAAGAGGATGCATTTATGTTGGAATGGGTAGGTCAACAGAAGAAGGGGAGAGAAGGGTATACTAAGCAATGGGAATAAAACATTGATCAGAATTATGGCAATATTAGAGCCCAGTGAGTATTCAGTGGTTTGGAGGTGAGGATGTTGTGGAAACTCAGAAAGGAGAGTAGTGTATTATCCAGCTTGACCACAGAGTATCGGGAGGAGATTGAGCCACATAAGAGTAGTCTTTAGAAATCATGATTCTAAATCTTTTGACCGTATTCCATTTTGATGCACCTGGGTCAACTTAGTCACAGAATAACCCCCCAAAGTCTTCTTAGATCCTTAAATATAATTTGGGTCACATGGAATCTTTTCTTCAGTATAACCTCATTTTCCCATGTTAAAGAAATAGTTTGATGATGGATTTTTAGAATGGCACAGATTCTAAGAAACATAGTAAAGTTGTCTCTATCTGGAATACTATTTCTATCCAACCATAATCTCTAATTCAAATGTCACCTTCTGAATGAAATAGTCCCTCATCTATCCAGCCAAGGAAGTGATCGTGTAGTCTAGTTATAAACACATTGTAGTCTAGTTATAAACACAAAATAATGCTGGAAACAGAAGATCTATGTTTTGTTCCATTTTTTCTACTACTAAATAGCTGCATGGATTTGGACAAATTATTTGCTCTTCCTGGCCCTTAATTTCTTAATTTTTAAAACAAGATGGCTAGAACAAAGCATTTCATGTTCTTAAACTCTAACATTATATTATTTTATATAATCTCCTATTATTCTCATAGGACTCAATTCTTTCATTGGTTTAAGTGCATTTTTTCACTAGAGGAGATCATGTTTTACCTTTCTCATTAGGCTGTAAGCTCCTAAAGGGTAAGGGTAGAACTTATTCTTAACCAAAGAAATGGAATTATTTCTTTCTAGTCACTGGGGTTACTATTAATTTCCAAGCAACTAAATTCTGACGCAGAAGGTTAGTGTCTGAGGCACAAATACATAAAAATAGATCTATAACTTACCCATAAAAACAAAAAAAAACAAACAACATAAACAACCTTGTTTATTCAGATTTTCAACTGAGGTTCTTATTACATTGCCAGACATGTTCTAAGATTTTTTAAAGTGTGCTTTGGGAATACACACACACATCACATTGATCTCATTGATCTCTCATTATGCTTTTGCATTTTGTACATAAACTACATCATTTCTTTGGTTCTCTAATTGGAATTTTTTATAGTTTGTGCCCTTGCTTGGTTGTTTTTAGCCACCTAGGTAAAGGAAAAGGTTTTTTTTTAAGGTCTTTTCATTTTATCACATCTGCTTGAATTTATGTTTACCCCTCCTTCCTCCTATAAGATCTCTTGATCTAAGAAAGTCATGGGCACTCACTTAAACTATGTGAAAATAAACCAGATATAATGTTTCTGTCATAAGAAACATCTTTCTTTATTTCCACAAGTTCCATCATCTTTGAACATGAAGGACAATGAGATATATGGTTATGCAGAGACATGAGCATACAAATGCATCTCTGTAGCTAAAATTCTCACTATTTTGTCCATCTTTCATTTTGACTACTTCAATTTTCCCCTTGTTGAGCTCCCTGGTTCTCATCTTTCTCCTCTTGTCCATTCAGAATGTTCTTGCCAAGACTACGTATCTTTATTACTGCTGAGACAAAAAGGGTATGAATTTCCATAAATTTGTTATTTTCAAGGGGATGTTTTTCCATTAGTATAGTGAAAAATGGATTGCTTATTTTTAACTGCAAAAGTATAGCTTTGTTTTGGCAGAAACTAGCTTTTATGTAAACAAAATGAAGAATGCTTCCCTTCACCTCTACTGTCATCTATCTTTTTTCCTTCTTTTTTCTTTGGTCATATAGGAAATAAAAGATTAAAACACTCTTACTTAGTGTTAACAATTAAATAGTTGAACACAAAAAAAGAGGAATCTCAAAAATTTCCATAAGAATTCTGGAATTTATTGTGTCACTAATTTTTATTTTACTCATATAAGACTGGACTTAAAAATATATATATATATATATAAAATGCTGATTTGTAATCATGCTGTCGAAGCTTTTTTTTTGAGGTGAAGTTTGATTACTTATTCTTTTATGCTCAAAAGTCAGAGGGGAATAGCAGCTACCATCTACTCATCAACTTTTTGAAGTGTGTGAAGCAAATCTCTCTGGAAAATGAATATTAACAATTAGACAATATCCAATTAAAGGCCATGGGTTGTAGCTAATCCCTCATTTTGAAAAACCACAAACTACATTTCATAGTAAAAACAAAAGCTGACAAACCTCATTAATAATAGCAGACTAAGGGTACTACTATAATAAACTGACTTTCAGCTCCCACCAAAGGAGAAAGAACAGAGACGTTTTCATCTTTCCTTAAAGAAAAAAAAATATCAGGACAAGAATTTAGTGTTGCCCTTGGAAACAATGCATTATGACTTTATAATTTATGACATCGTGCAATGACAATGTAATCAACTGATTAAAATGCACAGTATAGTCCTTCTCTTTCCAAAGAAATCTGCTTTGAAATTTTTCCTTCTGAATTTTTCTTTATAAGAATTTGCCTGCCTCCAAATTCACACAGAAGAAATATCCAATATCTACTGGTTCTGAAGTACATGAGCAGTCCTGGAACCAAATATTTCCTTCCTCTGATAAGTATAGTGCAATCATGACCAATTTCCTAGAGGATACAATGAATCTGACTCTCTTGTATGTTGACACCTTTTTCTCTCTCTTACTCTGATTTGGCCATCCTTGAAGATGGAAAAGTCTGAGGAAGTGATGAGACTGAAATGTGTGTCCATAAATTTGTACAAATGTTTCCTTTGGAGCTGATCTAGAAGTTATCTTCAATTTTTTATTATGAAATAATATGTTTTCATATCACTATTCTTCATGGTGCTATGGAACCATGTGGAATAATAGGGGCATAGCTCAAAATACTTATGCATCTCTCTCACAGAAACAAAATGGTAACCTAACTCTCAAAATCCCAGCTTACACATGTAAATAAAATTCACCAAATGCTACTGGGAAGGACAAGGCAATAATTCAGGCATTGAATAATAAAATGAAAAATGTTCCCCAATATATTAAGGTCTAAATTATACAAACCATGAAAGTAGACATAGGCAAGAATAATCTACAAACTGCTCCCTTTATGTATAATTTAAGACACAGCTGCTTTTTATCTTCCTAAATCAGAATTCAATCAGAAGTGCTAAAGCTTCATTATTAACCAAATTTTCCCCCAATGAAGTGCTGATGCCACTTTTTATTCTCCCCATTTATAAATTCATGGCACAGAGAAATTTCCCAGGCATTTAAGTTTACTCCAGCCCAGAGGAGGAAGAACAATTTGGTTCTATCAATGCTTCTGAGATCTCTATTATTTTTAAATTGAGAGAAAATTCTATGGCAACTAAAAGAAGTCTTGCATAATGATAGATGAATAGGGATCATCAGCCTATACAGATATTTATCTGATTTAATTATTAGAGTTTATAGTACTTTTTTTTTAAAAGCAAAATGTAGCTTTCCCAATTCTCTTTTCATTAGATGTAATTATGCTTTTGCCCTTTCTGAGATTCTGATTGTTACTACTGCATTATTATTATTATTGTTATTATTATTATTTTACTTTATGTGAAGCATAATAGATTCTGCTCTAGGCCTTTTTTTTAACCTCTCTGTATCTTTCTGTTTCAAGTGTGTCTCTTGTAAAAAGCAAACAAACATATTAAGGGATTCTGGTTTTTAATTTAATCTGCTATCTGCTTCTGTTTTATGGGTGAACTCATCCCATTTACATCCACAATTTTGATTATTAACTATTTCTACTTCATTTTGTATAAGTTTGTATAGATTTCTTCATGCTTCAATCTATCACTCATATTTATTTTTTCTTACAACATAGGAATATTCCAATGCATTTATATTCAATAGTTTGTTGAGCCATTTCCCATCTACTTTATTCATAATTCTTTGCTGTAACAACAGAAAAAATGTTGTTAAAATATTTTGTTGTATATGAGACTTTCATTTTGATAAAGACTTCGTTGGATATATATCTAACATCAGAGTCAGTGGATTAAAAGTAAGGGTTTTTTAGTCTCTGTCTTTAAATAATTCCAAATTTTAAAAAAAGTTCATTTTAATCCATAGCTTTAGCAATAATGTATTAGTATTCCTATATTCTCAGAGCACCTTCAAAATTGACTATTGTCATCTTTACTCATTTGTTGAGGACCAGGTGAAACTTTTATTTAAACTTCTCTTATTATTTGTGATTTAGTACATTTTTTCATATGATTTTTAGTAGTTTATAATTCTGGGAAGGATGCAGAGTGGGATGGCAAATTTCAAGCTCTCCAGATTTCCCCCAAAATAAGGAACAAATTTGCACTTCAAGGTGAACATAGACTGGAGAAGAATCAAGAAAATTGGGGGCAGAACAGGGGTCATCCAGGTACAACCTGATAGGATCTGAAGACAGACCCTGGGGATTTACCTATGTGATGTGCAGATGCCTCCAGACTATCTCTGAAGAAACATCAAGTGGGGAGTTCTGTGGCAAGCTGGATGTTGCTGGAGCCTCAGCTGTAACCACAGAAACTTTCACCTCCTGGACAATATGTGGAGTTGGGGTCTGAGGAGTGAACCTCAGCCAATTAAAAACATCAGGCCCAGCTGTGCTGTAGAGACAAGCCTGGGTAAGAAAGAACCAGCTATGGGAACTTGCTGGAGAGTGGAGCTCTCAGTTTGGGGTTCCAAGTCATAATGGAGAATTGAAGAGAAGCTTGAAACACCATCCCCCACCCCAATTAGAGGAGCTTAATTTTTGTTTAAAAATATGAACTGGCTAAGAAGAAAGAACCCCACCATAGAAACTTACTATGAGAACAGGGAAGACCAGGATTCATTTTCAGAGGAAGACATTAAAGTAAAAAGAGTTTCTTCTACCCTAGAGTAATGTGAAATGGCTACCTGCCCAGAGAGAATTTATAGAACTCAAAAGAGAATTTAAAAATCAAATAAGAGACATTGAAGAAAAACTAAAAAGAAAAAAAAATTATAAAAAAAGTTAATCAACTAGAAAAAGAGATACAGAGTCTCAAAGTTGAAAATAATTCTGAAAATTAGAATTGGATAAGGGAAAACCAATGAAGTTATGAGAGACCAAGAAATAACAAAATTGATTTAAAGAATGAAAAAATAGAACATAATGTGAAACATCTTATAAGAAAAGAAAGGCAGATCTGAAGAATAGAGCAAGAGAAAAATATAAGAATAATTGGATTGCCTGAAAGTTTTAGACCCACAAAAGAACCTTGACACAATAATGCAAGAAATAATCCAAGAAAATTGCCCTGAAGTGATATAAAATGGGGGAAAAGTAGAAATAGAAAGAAAATCCACCAATCATATCTCAATGAGATTCTTTGTGGAAAACACACAGGAATATTATTGACAAATTTTGAAAGCCCCCAAATCAGAGAAATTTTTGAAAAAAAAACCCCAAGAAAAAACAGTTTAAATGTGCTGGAACTACAATTAGAATTGTACCAATCTTATCAGCAGCCACAATAAAAGAAGTCAGCATCTGGAATCATATCTATTGACAATCAAAAGAACTTGACCTATGACCAAAAATATCATTTCCAGCAAAATTATCTATAATATTGAATGAGAAAAAAAATAGATACTCAATGAACTTGCAGATTTTCAGGACTTTCTATCAACCAAACCTGAACTTAATAGAAAATTTAACATATAACAGTCAATATCAAGGATTAATTTCAAGGAATTCAACATGGACAAATTGTTTGATTTTTTTAACATGGAAAATGTATACCATATGTTTAAGTTTGACACCAGTAATAGGATAGCTCAAAAGAAAGATTGGGGCAGAGTTAAGGTAAATATAATTATTATATTTTACAAATGAAGTACAGAGGAAGAATAGACACAAAGGCATTGGAGGAGAGAGTAGAGTTTGTAGTTCTGAAAACCTACTCACATTGGGAATGGGTTCAATAAGTAACACTACATATATACCATGAAGGGTATAGCACATTTTAAAATCTATAAAGAAATAAAAGGGAGAGGGATGAGTATATGGGAAAGCAAAGGATGAGGGAAGAAGACAAGGGAGAGATCCATAGGTGGAGAGGAGGTTAAGTAATAGCAAGGCAAGTTAAGAAGCAGAATTAAAGCAAAGAGTCAGTAGGCATAGGAAAAATAAGTGTATGTATATGAGGGGGGGGAATGTGTGTATGTGTGTATGTATGTATGTGTCTACATATGCATATGTAAATATATCCTTTCTTGGATATAAACATATTCTGCTTGGGATCAATTGGGGGGAGGAAAATAATAAAGTAAAAAAGTTATACAGCAGAGAAAAAAAGAACAATTTACAAAGAAGTAAAGAAAAGGTGGACACTCATGAATATAATTTCTTTTACTTATGTGCACACACACACATACACAGAAACACACACACACACACACACACACACACTTTCTTGAACTGGACATTTGTTGTTATATATTTTGAATCCTCCCTGATGTTCTGCTGGGTACATGACAATATTTTCTTTTCTTTTCTTTTCTTTTATTTTTTACTCCTTTTCTATTTTTCTTTTTTCTTATTCTATTCCTTAAATAAATAATTTTAAAATAGTTTATAATTCTTTGAGGACAAATCACTTTTTTTTTTTTTTTTTTTTGCTGAGGCAATTGGGGTTAAGTGACTTGCCCAGGGTCACACAGCTAGGAATTATTAAATGTCTGAGATTAGATTTGAACTCAGGTTCTCCTGACTTCAGGGCTGGTGCTCTATCCACTGCGCCATCTAGCTGTCCCGATTACTAATTACTTTCTAAATTACTAATTACTTTCTAAAAAATATTTTTTGATCATTTTTCTAGTGGAGCAATAAGCTTTTTGTCTTAAATATTTGTTTTAGTTTTTTATGTATCTTGGATATCAGACCCTTCATAAAGATATATGATACAAAGATTTCTTTTTTAATTAAACTACTTCCCTTTTTACCTTAGTTGAAATTATTTTCTCCATGCCAAGATGGCAGAGGAGAGAAGTACTCAGCTAGGCTTTCTCAAATGCTCTTTCAAATAATTCTAAAATAACACTTCAAGCAGAATTCTGGAAAGCCAGAACCAACACAAGTTTTAGTAAAACAATTTTCCAGCCCAAGACAACAACCCAAAACACTGGCAACAAAGGTTTGTTTTACTGAGATTCTAGTTAAGCCTGGATAATGGTGCAAATATGAAAGAAATGAGAGTGATGCAAATCATCCATTTGGTAAAAGAAGTACAAGAAGTTGGAAAAGATATATAAAAAATTCATTAAAACAACTCTGTAAAAAGTAGAATTATTCAATAGAAAAGTAAATACAAAAGCTCACTGAAGAAATTCAGAAAAATTTCAAAATAATTTTTTTAAAAGTTAGAATTGGACAAGTGAAATCAACTATTCCATGAGATATCAAGAAACAACAAAACAAAATCACCAGAATGAAAAAACAGAAAAAAAGTGAAAAATCTAATTAAAACAAAAATTGACTTAGGAAATAGATCAAGGAGGAATAATTTGAGAATTATTGGACTTACTGAAAAACCACAATCAAAAAAAGACCCTAGACATCATATTTCAAGAAATTATTAAGAAAAACTGCCCTGGTATCTTAGAACCAGAGGGTAAAATAGAAATTGAAAGAATTTACCCATCACCTCTTGAAAGAGATCATAAAATAAAATTCTCTGGAATATTATAGCAAAATTTCAGAAATTAGTCAGAAAGAAACTATTGAAATATCATGGAGCCACAATCAGGATAACACAGGATTTAGCATCTTACATATGAAAGTATAAGAAAAATTAGAATTTATTATATTATAGAAGCAAAAGAAGCTAGCAGTATAACAAAGAATCACTTATGCAGCAAAAACAAAGTATAATGCTTCAGGGAAGAAATAGATATTCAATTAAATAAAGGATTTTCAACCATTTCAAAAAACCAGAGATGAACAGAAAATTTGATTTTTAAATGTAAGATTCAAGAGAAATATAAAAAGATAAAGATGGTTAAAAATTATAGGAGATTTAATAAAATTAAACTATATTCTTTTAAAGCTAGTTAGATTTCTTTTTCTGAGTTGAATTACTTAAGATCTTTTGTTGGTATTCTGTTAATTTCAATATTTTATGTTTTTGTTGATAATTCACTGTTTCTTTTCAATTGTCAATTTTGTTGGTATAATTATTATAGTAGGATCAAATACTTCTTTTTTATGATTTCTCTTTATCTTCCTTTATTAATTTGTTTTCCCTCTTTTTAATTAGGATGGCTAATGATTAATGAATTATTTTGTTATTTTCAAAAGACTAGCTTTTAGTGTTTTTTCCTAGTTTTATACTATAGAGGGTTTTGAATTGATTAATTTCCCTTATAACTAACAATATTTATCTTTCATTTATATTTTGGATTTTTGGATTTTTCATCTTTTTAGTATATAATTGCATATTTAAGTCCTTAATACTCTCTTTTTTGTTTATCATTGTTCATATGGGTTTGTCCCATAAATTTTGGTTATGTTGCTTGTTATAATCTTTCACAGTGAATAAGTGTTATTATTTTTTCTCTGTTCCACTCATTGTTTAAAAATTCATTATTAAACCTCCATTTTAATTTATCTGGTTTGCTGATGTTCCTCGTGTGGATTAATACTTTTATTGTACTATAGTCTATAAAAACATAATTTTTAATTTTTAATATTTTTATTTTATTTTTGCAATTTCTCCACAAGCTACAGATCTATTATATAAAGGTACAGGTGCTACCATTAAAAAGATACTGTTAATCTTTTTATTATAGATTCTCTGCCAACTTAGTTTTATATTTCTCCTTTTGTTTATTTTTCTATTCAATTTGTCTAGATCTGATAGAGTATTTTAAAAGTCATCTATTATTCTTATTTTACCATGTTTTTACTTTTAGATTTTAGGGTTTTGGGGAATTTAGATGTTTTCCATTTGATGCATATATCTTTAATATTTATATTGGTTTATTGTCTATGGATCCTTTAAGCACAATGTAGTTACATTGTTTATTGACATTGTCAACAAAGTTTTGCTTTATCTAATGGCATGATTTCAATGCCTCTTTTTTTTGAGGATAAGAGTTATGCACAGCAAATTTTGTGATAGTCTGACTACCTTTGTGTGTAGCTTTATCTTTATCATTGTGATTTGACCTCATTGTTGTTTTAGAAAACAGCCAATTTATTTTGGAAAATAGTCAATTGTGACTTTATTTTCTTATACATTTTGCCACTCTTTTTTGAAAAAGTAGATTTAATTATGAGACATGAATTTATCTTCTTCCATCTGCTTGCTTAATATTTCCTTCAGATATTTTAAGCTTCTTTGTCAATATTTTCCCTTCACAATTAATTTTGCTTAAACAGTAATAAAACAATCTTTTCCTCATCAGAATTTCCTCCCCATGTCCAACCTTCCTCGTTCTTATCAAGCCTCTCCCAAATTTGGGGGCCTTAAATAATTGGTTTCTTTTAATTTTATTTATCTATTTCTTTTTCTTCCCTCACCTTTCTTCTCCCTTAAGTTCAAAACTCAACACTTGTTCTTTCCATTTCTTCTTTCCAACAACTTATATTGGTTCTTTTCTTTTCTTATTATTTTGCTCCTATTTCCAAAAATAAACAAAACAACAACAACAAAATAACAACTCGTCATTTTCTTTATTACTTCTACTCTGAAATTTTATTCTCTGATTCATGATCTTTACCTTCCTTTGTTCTTTTTTTTAATCTCTGGTCTTCATGGGATATTAATATTTCTGAAGGACTGGGTTTGAATTGTTCTAATCTATCTATGATTGCCTATGTTATCGACTCATCATTCCTTCCTTTTTGTTATGTTTTTAAAAAATATCATTTTGTGAAAAAAAGGAATATGGACAAAAGCAGTCCTTCTAAAATATAAAATACTTCATATTTCAAATTATTATTTTTTTACCATTATGCCAATTCTATTTTTTCTTTATTAAATCTTTTTATTTACAAAACATATGTATAGGTAATTCTTCAACATTGACCCTTACAAAGTTTTCTGTTACAATTTTTTCCCCCTAGTCCCCACCTCTTCCCTAGATGGCAGGAAATCCACTACATGTTAATTATGTTAAAAATACTTGACAAGTCAAATATATGTATACATATTTCCACACTTATCTTGCTGTGCAAGAAAAATTGTATCTACAAGAAAAAAAATCTGAGAAAGGAACCCCAATGTAAGTAAACATTGTTAGAGAGCATGAAAATGTTATGTTGTGGTCCACATTTCATCGCTCTCTCTCTGGGTGTATATCGCTTTCTTTGCTGAACAGTTGGAACTAGTTTGAAACATTTCATTGTTGAAGAGAGCCATGTCCATCAGAATTGATCATCATATAGTCTTCTTGTTGCCGTGTATAATGATCTCCTGGTTCTGTTCATTTCACTCAGCATCAGTTCATACAAGTCTCTCCAGGCCTCTCTGAAACCATCCTGCTGGTCATTTCTTATAGAACAATACATATTACAAATTATGTGATTAAACTTTATTACCTTTCCCCCTTTGGCTTGTTCCCATTAGGAATTTTATCACATCTCTGGATCCAAAATTCATCCCCTATCCCCATTACCAAATTTGTGAATAATTAAACTATGTCTAAGAGAAATCAGTCTCCTAATTCACCAACCCCAATGCCCCCCTTTCCAATTAAAATAATCATAAGATTCTCAACTTTCTTTTTAGGAGTACATATCTTCCCCATGGAGTTGCTATTTAGTGGAATCCCATTATCCACTTTGATTTGAGACACTTCTTTTTATTTTTCTAATTTCAGTTCCTTTTTTTTTTAAATCACATCTCCTTTTTTCTTCCAGGTACTCTACTTGCTAAGAAACTAAAAGAATCCTCATGGTTTTGCTGCTTTCCCTTGACTTTGATAGGAACATTCTTTTCCTCCCATTTCTTCTGTCTCTATGAACCCTCCAACTCTTTAGTTTTGTCTCACAAAATACATTTATTCACCTGAGCGTGTGGGGGGAGGTATAAGATTAAATTCATGATGTTTTAGCTCTGTTCTTCCAAGTTTATAGCTATTTCTTTGAATTTCCCTTGCATTCTTAGTCCCTTATGTGCTTAAAAATATTTTTGTTGAGCCTTTGTTGTTGTTTACTTCATTGGTCAGCATTTCTTTAAAATAACCTTTAAACATGGGGTTACATATTTCATTGCTTTGGTAAAATTTTTAACATTTAGTTAATTTTAGTTAGGTAACTGTTTTATTTACCTTTTTTTTTTTGTAACCAGGAACTGAAAATTCAGTTGCTTGAGAATTTCCTCCTAGATAATGATTGTTCCATGCTCCATACTAACTTGAGGACCAGAGCTGATGAAAGTTTGGGGAGAGATTCTTTGTCTTGTGCTTAAAGGAGATCTCTTAGACCAAACATATTTCCAAGTGAATTTTATTAAACATTTAAAAGAATTCTCCAGATGAATTCTGTTATTTTTTTAAAGTTCTGTTATATTGGCTCAGCCTACTTATAAGTAATTGCTATTCCCTCAATTATTTTTATTTATTTATTTTTAAACTTTTTATTTGCAAAACATATGTATGGATAATTCTTCAACATTAACAAATTTTTCCTCCCTACTCCCCACCCCTCCCCTAGATGGCAGGATATCCACTACATGTTAATTATGTTAAAATATTTGACAAATCAAATATATGTATACATATTTCCACACATCATTTTTGTGCAAGAAAAATCGTATCTACAAGAAAGAAAAATCAGAAAAAGGAAACATAATGCAAGCAAACATCAATAGAGAGCATGAAAATGTTATGTTGTGGTCCACATTTCACATCCCTTTCTCTGGGTATATATGGCTTTCTTCACTGAACAATTGGAACTGGTTTGAAACATTTCATTGTTGAAGAGAGCCATGTCCATCAGAATTGATCATCATATAGTCTTGTTGTTGCCATGTATAATGATCTCCTGGTTCGGTTCTGCTCATTTCACTCAGCATCAGTTCATACAAGTCTCTCCAGGCCTCTCTGAAATCATCCTGCTGGTCGTTTCTCACAGAACAATAATATTCCATAACATTCATATACCATAATTTATTCAGCCATTCTCCAATTGATGGGCATCCATTCAGTTTTCAGTTTCTAGCCACTACTTGCACATGTGGGGCCCTTTCCTTCCTTTATGATTTCTTTGGGATATAAGCCCAATAGAAACGCTGCTGGGTCAAAGGGTATGCACAGTTTGATAACTTTTTGAGCATAGTTATTCCCTCAATTATTTAGGAAGATTTTTATTTCTATAAATTTTATTTTATAGTTGTATTCATAAAATTCCTATGGATACCTTCATGGACTTTCATATATACTTACACACGACACATACATGGACACATATATACATGCATATATGTGTATACTTATACATATGTATATATATTTATATATTTTTTAGTTTTTCTGACTGGATTTTTAAGTAATATATGGATTTATTGATGATTTATATGGGCTTGTCATATATAACTACTTTACAACAATTATTGTTCAATTAAATTTTTGGTTTAATTTTAGAATTCTCTAGATAAATACTCATATTATAAACAAAATCAATAACTTTATTTTTTCTTTTTCTATGTTTAGCCCCACATTTTTCTTAATAGATGATTTTTGTAGCTAGCAGTTCTAGAATAATATTATATTATAGGGTTAAAATGGACATCTTTGCTTTCCCTCTGATCTCATTGGAAAGGTTTCTAGTCTTTCTGTTTTATATATAATGTTGTCTCTTGGCTATACATACTTACATATGTGTGTATGTATTTATACACCACATATGCATATGCATGTGGATATGTATCACATTAAGGAAAATTCATTTATTCCAATGGTTCCTAATGTCTTTTAAAACAGTAACAAATAATAGATTGTTTTTGAAAACTTCTCCCAAATTTATTGATAAAGTTACATGGTTATTATTTCTGTCATTTATTTGATCTATTTTGTTTTCATTGTTTTGAACAAACCCTGTATTTCTGAGATAAATCCAACCTGATGATAGTGTATGTTTCAAAGTATGTTACTATAGCCAGATTGCTAACATTTAATTTAATGTGTTTACATTAATCTTTATTAGGGATATTAGTATGTAATTTTCTTTCCCTCCTTGTTATTACCTGTTTTCTGTATAAAAACCCCATTCATGTAATAGATGGGGTTTTGAAGGATCCATTCTTTTCCTATTTTTGAAAACAGTTTATCTTTATAATTAGAATTAAAAACAGAATTAAATTTTCTTTTAATGTCTAATAGAATTCACTATTACAACTATTTAGACCTAGAGCTTTTCCCCCCTTTTAAAGTTCACTTCAAACTGGTTTGATTTCTTTTTCTATTATTAGGTTATTTTAAGAATTTGTTTCTTATTCTATCTGCATATTATCTAACTTGGCATATCTAGGTGTGTGTGTATGTATGTATGTGTGTGTATATGTATATATTATTTATTCAAAATGTCTTATATTTGTTTAAATATCTTTATATGTCAAGTAAGTTATTTTTTGGCACACAATTTGAAAAATAATCACTTATAGTTTCCTTTATTTAAATATTTAGCTTCAATTACAAGTACTTTCCTATTATTTTATTTATTTATTTTGTTTTTTGCTGAAGCAATTGAGGTTAAGTGATTTGCCCAGGGTCCCACAACTAGGGAATGTTAAGTGTCTGAGACCAGATTTGAACTCAGGTCCTCCTGACTTCAGGGCTGGTGCTCTATCCACTGCGCCACCTACCTGCCCCTCTCCTATTATTTTAAAACAAAAATTCTAGTAACATCCCTCTGTAGATTGGTTCCTATTTATCCCTTATATCTTGTTTATAGCCTGTCATTTGCCTTTCACCTGCCATATTAGAGTATGAGGTTCTCAAAAGCAAGTACTGTGTTTTATCTTTTTTGTAATCCCCAGATCTTACCACAGTACCTTGCTTATAATAGGTATTTAATAAATATTCATTGACTGATATTTTAAAATTCAAACTATTTATGTATTTTATTAATTTTTCAGTACCTCTATTTTGTTTAAATCAAATCAATGGTTTTGTTTTTACATTTTAATTTTTTTCATCTCTTTGATTTTTCAGGATATCTATTTTATTATTTTGCTGAGCTGGTTTTGATTTGTTATTTTTTTTTAGTTGCCTTCCCAATTTTTGATCTCTTCTTTTACATTTATTATTGAATATGTTAGATATACAAAAGGCTACTTTAATTGTAACTCAAGTTATGTATATCATATTGTCTCATTTTTGTCATAGTTTCTGACTCACTAATTCCATATTATGAATTATTCAATTTCCAATTAATTTTTAAACTTTTCTTCAAACTTTTTTGTACATAATTTTTATTGAATTGTGATCATTAATCGTGCAAAGATCTATTGCAGAATATTGCTTGTAAAAGCCTTCTTGAGAACAAACAAGAAAGTATAGGAAAGAAAAACAGCAAAATGTTTATTGAATCAACATATTAATCACTTTCAAAGATGTACAAAAGAGAATTTTAAAATAAAAGAAAATTTTAAAATAGAGATAAACAAGAATACCCTATTTAAAGTGAACAAAGTCAACATAACAGTTAACTTACTGTTTTTTTCTTTTTTTAATAGAAGAAAAATCAAACTGTCAAATAAAAAAAAATGAATGGGGATGAATTCTCAGTTGGGGGAAATGTAGAGTAGGAAGATAGAGGGGGAACTAGGGATAGGGCTGACAAAAAAAGAAAAGAGAGTTATTGAAACGTTTTTGAAATGCACAGCCAAGAACATAAGGAAAGCCAGAAGGAATCACAGACAAGCAGTACAGTCTTGAAAGTAACATGCTGAATTTATTACATACTTTAAAAGAAAAGCAAGCTGCACATAATAGAGATTCACAGTTTTATGTACAATCCTCTCTTTCTGTTCTGCTTTGTACATGGAAGTGTTCATTTTATTTAGTTTGTTAAGTTCAGAATAAAAAAGGTAATTTTTAAAAAGATAAAACGTACATAATTTTCATAGTTTATAAAGATGAAAGGTAAGACTTTGGGTTAGTATTTATTGTTCTCTTTTCTACTTTTTGGGGGTTATCAGCATGAGTGATTTTTTTAAGGGTAATTTTTCCCTTTCAAATATCTTGAAAACTTATCCTTCAGTGTTTTCAAAATTATGTCAGTTCCAAGATGAATTTCTTGATGTGGCCCAACTGTTTTCCATGATTTTATTATCTGAACTCCAATTTCTACATTCTTATATGAAATAATTTCTTTCTGAATTCAGTCTAAAATATTGTGAGTGATAATGAACATAGATAGAGTAGGTAGAAGATACGATTTGGAGCCAAGAAGACCTGAATTCAAGTCATATTTGTCCCACATTAATTATATAACAATGGACCAGCTATTTTCTTCTCCAAGCTTTAGTGAACTTTCTTAAGTTACAGTCATCTGATGGAAGGAGTTTGGAAAGAGGAAACTGACTTCTTTCCTAAGCAATCTACCCTTTGCCTCTCAGGGCACCTGAAGCAAATCTGAGAGAAGGTCTGATAGAATAGAGTGGATTGCTGTCACTGGACCCATGAGCATTCCTCCTACAGCATATGGCAGATCTACAATCAGACCCTTACTAAAAAGAGAAGCATGACATAGTGAATATAACTTGGGACACAGAATTAGGAGGCTTGGATTCAAATCTTACACATTTATTAGTTGTGTGATCCTGTGTGATTTATCTCTCTGTGCTTTAATTGCATTATAAAATGAGGAAGTTGGACCAAATGGCCCCAAATTCCTACCAAGTCTAACTCTGAATGTATATATCCCTATGATCTTCCGGTGATCTTAGTCACTTAGGGCCAGACTAATTTTACTTCTCTGCCTGTTCTTTGTTTTTCCAATAATTTGTAGGACTAGAAGTGAAGCAGGGCATATTAACTGTTCTGTCTCTGAAGGGTTAATGAAGCCCACCATCCCATTAATCCTTTAATTATCTCCTTGAGGGAAAGAGGTAGATGGGGGGAGATACAAAGAAACAAGAAAAGGGTTTTCTCTAGTTTAAAAACAAAAAGCAACAACAATAACAACAACAACAACAACAACAACAACAAAACCTTGACTTAGACTTTCATTTTATGAGGCAGGAAAACAAAACAAAACTAATCAAAATTAAAAAAACAAAACAAAACAAAACAAAACCATGCTTCAGAGAATTGGCTACTTCTTTTCCCCAAATCTCTAAGTTAATAGACTCCTATTTTCTACCATCGCCTAGTAATGTCTGGACGTAATTAATTGATGTTTATGTATTCACAAGAATGTATTTGGTTTCCTGCCAGATGCAGTACGTGATCCCAATCAGTCTGCTGCACTGGCCCCGGGACTAAACTGGCCCTCTGTCTGAATTCCCTTTTGGTTTTCAAAGTGTATCTTGCTGCAGATCTCACCCCTCAGTAACATCAGGTGGAGACAAATCTCTTTCAATTTTCCCAGCTCCACTATCAAACAGGTTCAGCCATATATGAACAGGTATAAAAAAACTCCCACAGCAGGCAGGAAATCACCATCAAAGATTCCAAAGGCCTTTCCTCCTTCTCTCCCTCCTTCCCCTTTCTCCCTT
Source organism: Myrmecobius fasciatus (assembly GCA_023553655.1). Classification (NCBI taxonomy): domain Eukaryota; kingdom Metazoa; phylum Chordata; class Mammalia; order Dasyuromorphia; family Myrmecobiidae; genus Myrmecobius; species Myrmecobius fasciatus. Next base: position 114,021 of record JAJPUD010001507.1, on the reverse strand, counting down.
TCTCTCTTCCTCCCTTCCTCCCTCCCTTCTTTCCTTTCTCCCTTCCTCCCTCCCTTCTTGACACCCAAAAGTTAAGAACCATTCCAAAGACTCTAAAAAGGTCCCCTTTGACTTTGGTATTCTATCTCTCTGTCTCTGTCTCTCTGTCTCTGTCTCTGTCTCTCCTTTCTTCCCTCCCTCTATTTCTCTCTCCCTTTCTCCCTTCTTCTCTCCCTCTCTCTCTTTTTTCTCTCCCCCACTCTCTCTCTCTCCTTTGTCAATGCTATGGGCACCAGTTCTTTCCCTAAAAGTTGGAAACTTTCTTTAACCTTTAATAAAGATACTGTATTGTGGACCATTCAATAGTTTTTTTTTTTAATTGAATGCCAGGAATAATCATTTCAATGCCATTTCTTTTTCTCAAGCTCCCCTCCCCTCCAGTTATTTATCTTTTCAATAATTAATTTCAGATTTATGAATCTGAATATATTATATTATATATATTATATACATATATATTATATAATTATATAAAATAATTAAATTTCAGATATATGATTCTCCCCTCCCCCAACACATCTCTCTTTTTTTTTAAACTTTACTAAAAATGTCACTATTCAGAGGCCTGACTAGCTCCTTAGATAATTGTCTGTCATTCTTTTGATTACTCTGGCCAGTTCTATCAAAGTCCCGTCCTTATTTCCTGAGTCTGCAAATTGCATAGGAATAGCATAGAAGGTTGATTAAAAAGTTTACACCCCCCCCATAGGACAAATTTTATATAGTGGTATTATAGAATTCACTTTGTTTGGAGGAAGGGTAGCAGGGTTGGGAAGGGAAATAGCCTTTAGCTAATTTGGCACAGTATATTTGAGGCAGATGGTGACCTATTGACAGGATTTTAGAATGTATTACATAATACTACACAGACAATATATCAGTGGAATCCTGAAAGTATTTTCCATATTAGTAATTAGTCAATAAGCATTTATTAAGCAGTTACTGCATCCCAGATATTGTGGTAATTACTGAGGATACAAAGAAAGATTGTGTCCTCAAGGAGCTGTCAGTCTAATGGGAGGTGTTATAGAAGATACATACAGTACAAATAGTACAAATAGGTCATCTTGAAGGAAGTCAGGAAAACCTAGCGGTATAGGTGAGCAGAGAGGTCATTCTAGACTCAGGGGACTACTAGAGCAAAGACATGAACTCTGGAAACTCAGTGACCACTATAAAGAACACTAACAAGGCCAGTTTCCATGGAGCATAGAGTAGGTGTGAAAAGGTAGGAAGGGGCCTGGTTATGAAAGGCTTTGAATGTTTCCTCTAATACTGATATATTTCTTAATTCAGTTTAAAAAACATTCCATATGTACTCCATTGATTCCATATTCCCAATCTTCTTTCTACAGTTATACATCTACTCTTTTTAACTCTCTCTCTGTATCTCTTTGTCTTTGTCTCTCTTCTGAGGTCTTGTCTCAAATGATGTTTTGCTTATTTGGCCATAGTAAATAATAAATGCTAATTAGTCAATTGTTTGGGTGATTGTTCTACTAATTTGTACTCACAGCCTTGGCAAATTTTAGTAAGTAAAACTATAGATAACATATTACTCTCATTATTTTTAAACTTTCAAATAATCATTGTATTTCTTTTTTTCTTTTTTCTTTTTTTCATTGTATTTCTAAAATAGAATAAGTTTCTTTACTTCTGAAAAAAATGCACCATAAACTCTGCATATGTTTGTAAGTTTTAAAAAATGAGATCATCAGGGGTTACAATATGAGACCACAACTTTAGGTTATTATCTCATTCACTTTTCTCCCCAATATACTGAAACAAGTGAGGTAGCTTCAATATTCTAGTTGGAAAATGTAATCAGTGAAATGTGTTTATTTATATGGAATTTTGTAAACCACTGAGTTCTTCAAATGAGATGTCCAACAACCAGGAGGAAGCCTCTGCAAATGCAGTGTCAAGGTATTTTAAGTACCTTCCTACTGACATCTGGTGTAAACTGAAACTGACACTGTGTCCAATGAAAATGTTTTTGTTCCTCCAGTGATGTGTCATGCATGCCCAGTCATTTGTTATTCTAATATTGAATGCTGGCATTAATTCCCCTTCCCTGGGAGAAAGAAAAAGAGAAAAAGAAAGAAAGGGAAAAAGAAAGAGAGAGAAAGGAAGAGAGAAAAGAGAGAAAGAAAGAAAAAGAAAGAAGAGGAGAAAGAAGGGAGAAAGAAACAAAGGGAGAAAGAAAGAAAGAAAAGGAGAAAGAGGGAAAGAAAACATTCATGCATACACATAAATACAGACTTTTAGAATAAAAGTCAAAATTATAAATGCATAGATTTAAAGATATAGAAGAAACAGGGACATTAGGTCAACCTAAAAGCCTTCCCAAATGTTAATTGTATTCCTCGCTAGTGTTATTATGCTGAGTGTACCTCACTTAATGCACTTTATGCAACTTTTCAGGAAAAGTTGAATCATATTTTTAAAGAAGCCTTTCTCTGAAACCTTCTCTGCTATAAATAATCCTGCCTTAAATGAACTGTTGCATGAATTTAGATTTTGCAATAATTCAGTTTTCTAAAGGAGAAGATACCCCTACTTATTCATTGCAGTAATTCTCTTTGGGATTCCTGACTATTCTTTTGGTTTATCAACAGTTGCAGAAGGGAGACAAAGATTGTTCTTCCTCCTACCCTTCCACCCCCAGCAGTTATGTTCTGATGAACAGGGCTATTGTTCATGCATCTCTGCTAGCTAGCATTCATTTCTTATTTAGGTGTGGGATGGCTCTGAAATGTTAATGGGCTTCCAACAGTGCTCTCATTTATAACATGAGGTGTTATGCTTTGTTGTTTTTATTGCCTTGTTGTGCCACTCTCCAGTTTATGTGAGTTTTCTGTATATTTAAAATTTTTATTACTTCTCTAGCATTTAGTTTAGAGTTGGGGTTTATATATTTGGGGGAGGCGGTAGAATAGAGTCCTCCATCCCCCAAGATAAATTGGGAAGATCAAACAGCTTTTTTAGTTGAAGCAATTTGAGAGACTAGAAATTTGAGTGAATCAACTCAAAAAAGTTTGATAATCAATAGTCATTATTGGAAAAAATAATCTTTAGTTTGATTCTTATTCTTTATATCCTGAAGGATGTAAACAAGTTATTCTTGGATTTTGAGATGTAACTCATCCTTTTGAGATTTTCCCAAAATACACACTTACAATTTGAATCCCTTAGGGAATGATTTTCCAAATTTCAAAGTATTCTGTTAGTCCACACTCCTAAAACCAGTGAGTCCACAACAGCTTTTTAATATTAATTGTTGAGCCATTGATACGATTAGTTCAAAGCAAAGACATTTACTGAAATGACATATTATGGTCAGTATTAACAAAACATTCTCCCCATAAGCCTGATATCTCTCTCTCCCTCCCTCTCTCCCTCCTCTCTTTCTCTCTCTCTCTCTCTCTCTCTCTCTCTCTCTGTCTTCATATGTATATATCAATATATACATATATAGATATGTGCATATATACACATATATATGGATGTATTTATATATGTATATATAATGTATTTATGTATATAGTATTTTATTAATACCATTCATTCATATTTATATATACTATACTACTGTTCACAATCTGTAAAAGGTATGAAACCTTTACTGGCTGTGATCTATGATCAACTCAAGGTGGATATTCAAGGTCTGAAAAGTCAAATCTAAAATGGTTTTTGTCTCATATTTTTAGAAAGAAAAGGACTTCTTTCTGTGACCTTTCAGATTGCTACATTAATCAATCCTTCTCCTAGATAGCATTGTAAACATTTTTATATATTCAGGAAATTATTTAGATGGCCAATATTAGAATCAGAATCAAAGCAGTGTCTTCATACACAAAATGGAACATGACTTCAAATTATAATCAAACAATATTTGAACCTTAAATTTGGAAGCAATCTCAGAAGACTTTTACTAATTCAATTGGAAATACCCCAAAGTAGAAAAGGCTGCCTCAGAAAATAATGGTTTCCCTAACTGGGAGGGAAGAAAAGACCAGGTGACTGATTGTCAGGAATGTTTAATAGGTTAGACTGAGCTGTATTCTAAAGTCCATTCTTTCTCTGACATTCTATGATTCTGTGACAGCTGCTGAATTGGACAGGAATTAAGAAAGTGGAAGGTCACTTCAGGGCTATGGCAGTTGGGGTACTGCACACCTCTCTGACTGCCAAATTCCCAGACCTCCTATTCCACCCATCCTTGGCAACATGAACTTAAGATAACATATATGAAATTCTTTCTTTTTCATGTAAATTTAAACTGACTAGGTCACAATGAAGTGGAAGAATTCTGAAACTAAATATCATGTGTACCCAACATTTGGTCAAATAACTGGATTTTTTACTTTTTATTTGAATATACTGGCTATCACATCTGTGAGCCCAAGGAGGTTTGGCCAAGGTCACTGAGCAGGCTGGGGGGGGGGATATGCAGATAGTGATCTAATAATAATTGATAAAAGGAAGGATGTGATATTAATGCACAACAAAACCACCAGGAAGTAGAGTTGAATTATCTTCTGGATACATTTTAAAAATAAAAGACTGAAACAATTATCAAGTGAGTCCACCAGACTGAGAAGGGAGAAAGATGAGCTTAAATAGGAAGATACTGTTTCTGATTAAGAAAACACTTCTTTTATTCATATAAAGTATTTATTAGGTGTTGGGTTTTATAAACTGTTTGGTCCTGCAGCCTTTATTTAAAAAAGGTTACTCTGAATGCATTACCAAGTATCCTGTGGAATATTTCACATAAAAGGAAACAGAAAATGTATAAATGTAAACAGGCTAATTGTATGCAGATATAAATTATGTATGTTGGTCTTATGAAAAAGCATCCCTGATTTGCAGGGGTCTTACTCAGCAGCTTTGTGTCTTGTCTAAGGGGATATTTAGTATGGCTGTGATGTGCAGAATTTAAAACAAAACTTTGAATCATGGAGAATAAAATATAGCCCAATTGTGATAAGACCATGCTGTTGGGAGAATGAGATTTTTATTTTATTTTGTTGCTATTGACTTCCATGCTCATTAGTTCTGTTGTAGAAAGTTTATTCCTGCACATGAACACTGCCAAGCAAAAGATTAGGTCAGAAATTTGGATGATTTGCTTGATGTCTTTTAACAATAATTGTATGTGGAACGGTCTCCAAATAGTATCATTGTCCAAATGGGTATGTCCCAGTCAAGTCTCTTCTCTTTTAGTCTGGAAAATCAAATAGCCAAGATGGGGCATAATTGTGGTTTTATTTAGAAGAGACTTTGGAGCCTACCTTTTTATAGTTAAAAAGTAAATGTAACAGACTTGGTAAAAATGTTAAATGTATCAAATAAGCCATCATCAGTTCATGGTGAAATATGAAAAAAATGTGAAGCCTGCCTTAGAGGAAAGTAGAACTAGAACTGAAAAGATATTGGAGGCCATCTGGTTCAACTGCTTAATTGTACATATAAGGAAACTAAGACCCAGAGATGTTGAATCATACAAGTACTAATAGAAATGGGATTTGAAACCAGGCCTTCTGACTTCAGACCCAGTTCTCTTTCCATTGCATTGTTCTGAACACTATTAATTGTACATATTAGGAAATGCCCTAAATTTTTACATAGTTGACCCCATATTTCCAGCTAGAGAAAAAGATTCCCTCAAAGCACAGCATGAGTATTGTAAATAGGCATCTGTCTGAGTGGAAATAATTTTTTTGATGCTATGTGACATGTGGTACATAAAATATTATGAGCATTTATGACGATGAGCACAAACCTTTAGTTGACCTGTTATAGAAGTGCTTGGTTAGTAAATAATTGACTAATGTAGGCATATTTTTTCTTCCCAGGGAGCATCTATTTGGCAGTGCAATGACATAAGCACACAATTGGAACATAGACAATATCGTCTCTTCTTATAAGTGTAAGACTTAAACATGGTACTTTCAGGAAGCAAAGAATGTTTTCCTGAAGTGTATTAAAGAAAACATTTTGCCCATGAGGACTGTCTTGATTTTGACATCTCAGAAAGATAAGAGAAAGGAACTTGCTTCTCAAGACTGTTCCACATCATAAGCAAAAAACACACAATTCATCTTTGGGCCAAGATATTAACCAAAGATTGAGATATAACATTGAAATCAAGCTATTCATCAACAGATCTAGTTTTCCATGTGGAACAGGGCTGGCCCTAAGGAAAATTGTCAAGTAGACAAAGTTGCCTTTTTTGTTCCTCTTCCAGCAATCCCTTCCCTGTCTCATGCTCTTACCACTCCCCTTTCTAACAGTGAGAGTCCACCTGGGCTTTCCCATGCTCTGAACCTTTCCATTATCCCCTCATCTCCCTCTCTCCTGCTCCTTCCGCCATTAAATGTTTTCCATTCCCTCCCTCAAGGCTTTCCTAGGTAATTTGCCAGATTTAGCTAATGATAAATTAATTTATGCTCATGGTTGATAGTAACTTAATGTGTTACTCCTCCTAGGCAACATATTAAAATGCTCAGTATCTTAGTTAAAAGGTATATCAATGACAAAAGTGAGAATTTTAAGAACCTGAACCTAGATCAAGAATTCATTTTTGGATTGGGGGAGGACACATAGGTCCTTCACCATCCCAAACATCATTTTTGAAATGGTTGTTTACCTAGGGTTGAAACTGAATATTCCCAGTAAAAAATGACCAAAACCCCCAGGAACTTTAAGATCAAATCACAAAAGGATGATTTGAAGGGACTGGGGGTATCAGTTCTGGAGAAGCCATAAAAGAGAACATGATAATTGTTTCTAGATATTTTAAGGACTGTCATGTGGAAGAGGAAATCAGATATATTCTAGGTGGCCCAAGTGGATAGATCTAGAAATAGTAAAAATTATAAAGAAACACATACAATTGGCTTGGATTCAACCCTAACAATAGCAACTATATCTATTCAGATATGGAATGGAATGTCTCAGGAGGTAAAGGTGTCCCCAGAAGTGTTCTGGAGCCAGTTCCAAGCAGCTCGCAAGAGTTGATTTGCACAATTTCAATGTGAAGGTTTTTACCTTGGACATAGGCAAAAACTACAAATACTTGATTTATTGTTTTGTTGATTGTCTAGACTTAAGAAACCGATTCAGGAAATGTTGACTATGAAGATTAAATTTAGAAGTGTTCTAAGAATTGTTGTTTTTGGAAAGCTAATTATTAAACATTTACCAGTACACTCTTAACTAGAAGTCTTCAATTGGATATTGGATATCCACTTAAATACTGTAAGAAGTTCTTATTCAACTACGGGCTGGTTTATATGGCTTCTGAGATCCTTTAAAAAACTAAGACTTTGTGATTTGTGACTTTATAGTAGATAATTTCCTTAATCCAAATTCTTCTTGCCATTAGTACCTCTTCCATTTCCATAAGGGACAAAATTGGTTGGACTCTATAATGTGTTACATATGAGACCTTTTAAAAAAGCATCTCAGAAGTGTCACCTGGGGCAAAATAGAGCAGATGAATTAATTATATGTCTCCAGTGCCTGGAATAAATTTGTCATACCAGCAAACCATAATCTGTATTTACCATCAATATGCTTCTATTATATTTCAGTGTTATGACCGTTAATAACACAATATTGTGCACCCGCAAAAAAATTGACAACTGTTGTAGTACTTATAATAGCTATTTTTAGATTGATTTGAGCAAGTATAGGGACAGGGGAATACATAAACTTAGTTTAGCATGCTGGCCAGGCCCCACATCAATCTTCAAAAGTCTAATAATTTAGACAGGCTGACAATCCAAAATAATCAGATAATTGTCAAAGGTCCCCTCCTTTTGTGCTATGTAGACCCAGTTTACACTCCAGAGAGCTACTGCATTTCAATAGCTATTTGCTAGTTCTAAACTAAAAGAGTTCCCATAAAGGTAGTTGGGGAGGTTGTTAGACTTAAACTTTTTTCCTCGGGTCAAAGAAATGAAGTTGGAATCTGCTATCTTTATGTCTTTTTATTGTTTGAAATTGGGCTGGATTTCTGGCAAAGGGCAAAAGTAAATGGTTCACTTTAGGGAGTGGCTTTAACAATTTTAGGACAATAAGGCCAATTAGCAGGTGATGATTTTGAGGACCCTACATAGCTCCCTGGAGGTTGGAAACATTAATTCAGCTCCATAAATAGCCATTTACTCCCGGTTCACAACTAATATGAGGTCCATTGTTTAAAAATGGTTTAATTCATTCTGCATAATCTTCTTCTTGCATTTGTATCCTGAGGCTGCTTGGTAATTATAACCAAAAGTAAAAAGAAGCAAACCACTAAGGAGCACCCTAGATACCTGAGAATTATTGCTAGACTATCTGGGATTCTTAACAAGCATCCCAGGAATTCTGATGACTTCAAAAGGAACAATTTTCTTCTTCCCTTGTTGAAAATCATGACTGTTATTTTTACTGTCTCTGTAATATAACATGTAACACATGTCAGAGACTAACTCATGAACTGAGGGCTAGGGTACACTTTGGGGGATTATCTTCTACTCTTCTCCTATAAATCTGACCCAAGAAACTTAGCAACATCTTTGTTAGTTATGCTCTACCCTCACTCTACCTCATTGTCAAGGATACAGGCCCTAATTCTCTACTTGTAAGCATGTTGTTCACAAAATTAAAGAAGAAAAATTTCACTGAAATATGAAAGACAAAATACAACCCCCAAAAGAGCTCTTGGAAGCTAACATACATCCTCTAGTGAGCAACCTCTTCCCAAAGGTTTATAGAGATATTCAGTAGCTGGGCAGGCTCCCCCCAGCTTTTCCCAGCTGGTGGTGCTGGGGATAACCTCTCCTGCAGTTCTCCTCTCACCCAGAAGGTGACACCAGGCACTGCTTATTTTATTGATTGGCAAACATCTTTTGTAGACAGCAAGTAGGTTGCATCAAGCATTTTTATCTCAGGTATTAGGACAGTGAAAATTAATCTAACATTATACAGGGTCAGCCTCAGACCATACTTCACATCCCATCTACCAAGACACTAGGACCTACCCAAATGTTGCCATGTGAATCTATTACTCCTAAATCCATAACACATATGAACACATACAAACACATATTCACATACACACACACACTTGACATACTTTTTACCTCTTGGTCAGTAATTAAATCGATATTCCCACTGTTGCTGGAATGGACAATCAGCTGTTCTATGTTGTTTCATTAACAATCCTTCTGAATGTTTAGATCCAAACTTCCTTCCCTAAATCCTCATCCAAATAGTGAAGGCTATGGTTTTTTCCAGTAGTAATGTATGGTTGTGAAAGTTAGACTATAAAGAAAGCTGAACACTGCAGAAACAATGCTTTTAAATTGTGGTGCCAGAAAAGACTTCTGAGAGTTCTTTGAACAGCATGGAGATAAAATCAATCACTACATAAAGAAATTTAGACTGCTCATTGGAAAGACAAATCCTGAAGGTGTAACTTAAATATTTTGGCCACATAATAAGAAGACAGGAATCACTGGAAAAGACTCCGATGTTGGGAAAGATTGAGGGCAAAACGAGAAGGGGAAGGCAGAGAATGAGATTAATAGATAGTGTCATGGAATCAATGAGCATGAACTTGGACAGACTTTGGGAAATGGCAGAAGATAGAAGGGCTGGTTTGTCCAGGGGTCATATAGTTCATGAGATCATAAAGAATCAAGTGTGAGTGAGCAATCACAATAAAAAATTCTCATTTCCTTTGTGCATTGTATCTCCCACTTTGAATGCATGCTCCTTAAGAGGAAGTGCTGCCTCACTCTTATATTTGTACCTGACAAAGTGAATACTTAATAAATGCTTGTTCATACATAAGTCAAAGGTTTCCTTTCTATTTCCCATCATGTATCCTATAGCTCTGCTTCACTCACAATATATAATCCCAATCATTACTCTCTAGCCAGATCAAAACATGTTGGGGCAATTTTTTTTTCAGTTAGTTGGGTACTGTTTTCACCATGACAGTAGTTTTTTCTGTCTGGCAGGAGACCTGGTTTCCTACATGCTAGAACTCAAGGTTTCATTTTACACTCTAGTCTGAATAACAAAGGACATCACAAACTAGATATGGTGGTAGGTCAGGAGAGCGGGGGGACCTGAGAAAATTTTTTAGCCTTGAGTCCTGAGTTTGACTTTTTCTACATAAAGGACCTAACAAAACCTTTGCTTTCCAGATGGAAGTAAATTCCAATTTAAAATGTAACTAAGTACAAGATGAGGACTTCCAAAAAACAAAAACAATTTTTGTACTTAGACAAGAGTCTGCCAAAAGATTTATCTATAATAAAAGGGGTTTGGGGAGAAGGATATACCAATGAATCCAACCTGTTAAACATATTTGCCTATAAAAATGGTATGAAAAGAAAATCCTGAGTGTCTAGTGGAGATGAGTATGTGTTTGTTCCTTATGCCTGAAGAAATATTAAGGATCAGCTATTCTATTACATGAACAATGAAGCTTATAGTGTGTATATAAAGTCATGATTTCTGTTGATTTATGTGATTTGTGTCTAATTTATTCATCAGTAAATGCTGCATAAATGCATATGAAACAAGGTTTAAATATGTGGACATAAAGTCTAACAATTGAACTCTTATTCATCCAAACACATCTGACTTTCCATATCTGACATTTGAAATTTTGAATTCAAGTGAATCAATTCACAGCATTTTAGTGCTAGCCAAAGTTGGTGCACCAGAAATGTTTTCTCATCAGTAGAATAACTTTGGGTGTTTGGTTTATATCACTGGGCTTCTACTGACCTCTCCTTCAGATTTGTTGTCTCTTGGCATATGTGGGATGCTGTATTACACTATTCTCTAAACTATTTGGTGCCATAGCTCTTATTAAACAATGGGAAAAGATTAATGTTTGCTTGGATCCTTTCCCAAAATGGCTGTCTGGATCTCCTAACTTTTGTGTCCTCTAGAAACACTGGGAGAGATCAGAGAATGGTTATTTGGTGCCAGATATCTGGAATTCCAAAAGATCCTATCATAGATTTTATTCTGGACAAGACTTTAACCTCTCAATGCTTTAATCTCTTATCCATTATCTGAGGAGGATTAAAAAAAACAACAACCAACAATCACAATGAATTATGATTACAGTATTTATTTTTTCCTTTGGGGTAGCTAGGTAGAACAGTAAAATTTATCAGGAATTTTTTCTTGTGGAAAATTTATCTTCTGGATTTCAAATCCAATCTCAGACAATTACTACTAGCTGTGTGATTCTGGACAAATGACCTAATCCTGTGTGCCTCAGATTTCTCATGTATGAGCTGGGGAAGGAAATGGCACCTCTCTAGTATCTCTTCCAAGAAGACCCCCAAATTGGATAAAAAGAGTATGACAGGAGTAACTAAGCAACAATAACAAAAGTTTAGTCACAATTTGGAAAACTTGACTGATCAAATTTAACTTTCTTGAAAGTGCTTGAAATTAATTTTCCATTTTTATTGAATTAAAGTACTTTATTAGCTGAATTGACTAAAATGACTAAACAATAATTTTTTCTTTAATCTTAAATTTATAGGTGATTTATACTTATTTGGGGGATGATTTTGCAAAAAATCCACTCAAACAAAAACCACTGCCTACCAACAAGTAGTGCAAATATAGCTACAATTTTGCCATGTAAAGTGTAAATACAATACTATTTTTTTTAGGTTACTTTATTGGCCATCCATATAACCAACCCAATCAGAGAAATAACATCTTCCACCTATTCACCCGTCGGATCAGTGTTGTTTTTAACTAATTAATCAATCAACTCAATTAATTTTGCTATTTAATAGCTAAATCCTAGGCAAAGATAGGGATGTTTGAATGATCTACTGTGACTATACTTGTTCTGTGAGTGTTCACATAACCATAGAATTATAGAGGAAAGGAATCTCAGAAAGGAAACCATGTCTGAAAATGTACTCTCACTATAAGTCATTTGATCAATGGTCATTTAGGCAGTGTTAAAAAAAAAATCTCTGGGAGTGAATAAGGAACATCCTGGCCCACCTCCTGACAGTCCATTATAATTCCTTATTGGAGCAGCTTTAATTATTAGGACTTCTTTCCTCCTTGCACTAGTCTTAAATTTTACCTGTTTGCAGCTTTCACTAATTTTCTCCTAAATGGAACAAAGTCTAATCCAAATGGAAGGAGCTCATACTTTCTTCTTTGAAACAGTATTTCAATGCAAGAAACTAGAAACTGAATGGATGCCCATCAATCGGAGAATGGCTGAATAAATTATAGTATATGAATGTTATAGAATATTATTGTTCTGTAAGAAATGACCAACAAGATGATTTTAGAGAGGCCTGGAAAGACCTACATGAACTGATGATAAATAAAATGAGAAGAACCAAGTCATTTCACATAGCAACAACAAGACTATATGATAATCAATTCTGATGGACATAGTTCTCTTCAACAATGAGATGATTCAAACTAGTTCCTATTGTTCAGTGATGCAGAAAGCCATATACACCTAGAGAGAGGCCTGTGGGAACTGAGTGTGGACCACAATATAGCATTTTAATGCTTTCTGTTGATGTTTGCTTGCATTTTTTCCCTTCTTAGGTTTTTTTTCTCTTTTCAGATACAATTTTTCTTGTGCTGCAAGATAACTGTATAGATATTTATACATACATTGGATTTATGATATATTTTAACATATGTAATATGTATTAGACTACCTGCCATCTAGGGGAGGGGGTGAGGGGAAGGAGAGAAAAATTTGGAACAGAAAGTTTTGCAAAGGCCAATGTTGAAAAATTACTCATATGTTCTGTAAATAAAAAGCTTTAATTAAAAATAAAACTTCAAAAAAAATACTATTTCAAATGCTTAAATACAACTGTTATCTCCTTCTAAGACTTTCCTATTTTAAATCAGTCAATAGTCACTTCTTAAGTATCTACATTGTTCCAGGCTTTGTGCTAAGTCTTGAAGATACAAAAAGAGATCCTAGTCTAAGCAAACTCACAATCTCATGGGGAAGACAACAAACATATTTTGTGGTTGTTCAGTCATTTCAGTCCAAGGCTGACTCTTCTTGATGTTGGTAAAGGCACTGTAGTAGTTTGCCATTTCCTTCTTCAACTCATTTTAAAACATGAGGAAATAGATTCATTTTATCTATTTATTACTATTGAAACTAGTTTGTTTTTTTTTTTGCAACCACTTCAAAATTTCAGTCAACAACATCCTTGGTATTTTTAAAAACAAAAAACAAAACAAAAAACCTCCTTTTAATTCTATAATTCAAAAGTATACTGTACTTATACATCAAAAAACAAAATAGGAGCTTACATATTACATTTTTGGCTACCACCCCCTACCCTGAGCTCATTTGCAAATTTGATAAGCATGCCTTTGATATATTTTCATTTAAGTTTTTGATAAAAATAAAGAACAAGACAGAGCTAAGATATGTCCCCCAAATCCTTAATGCCACTATTGACAGTTTCATGGCTAAATATGGTCAAACATTTCTATAGGCCAATATTTTGGTGAAAATATTCCCTGGCTTTTAAACAGACATGTAATATATATGTGAATACCTTCTTAGACCCTTTTTGGCTTAGTAAGTTCTGTCCAAGTTTGTCTTCCTTTGGTACAATCTTTGAGAATTTATAAAAACATCCATGCCACAATAAGACATTAGAAAGGTACTTTTGTGGAGAACAAGATTAACATACCTAGGGAAAAGTGAAATGTGCTATTTTGGCATGATCCAAATATTTCTTACTTCATATAAGGAAAGGATTTTCTAAATAGTTCATTCTAGAATTTTGCTTGGAATTGATTTTAAATTTAGTGGTCTCTAGTTTCCATAGCATATTTTTGCTTTCTTCTGAAAATTAGAACTTTGTGCTCCTAGCACCTGGCGCAGTACCAGGAAGGTAATAGGCTCAATAAATTATTGTTGATTTGTTGTGAAAAGAATTTGCCCATTTCTATTCTTTCTTCTGTTTTCTGTGATTTTTCATAAATTACTATTCTTTGCAGTCACTTATATTCTTCCAAAATCCTTGCATGTAGTTCAGCCAAGTTTGGGGACTTGAAACTATATAGAGTGCTTTCTTATTGTTTCCTCACTTCTTTTGGACCTGACTGTGGAGACAGATTTTTTTTCAGAATCTCCCCAAACTTTTTCATTTTAGTTCAAAATCAATAAAACTTTATTCTATTCTTCCACCATTAAAAGAAAATTGGAAAAAAGCAAAAAGGTGTTTCATGTTTACAAAGATGAACACAACCTACTCAAAATACGGTGATGAAGATATAAGATATGAGGTATCTTTCCCTCATAATTCTTTCAAGGCAAGTTCTTCAATCTTCTGTGTATATTCCTTCCTCCCAGAGTCCTATCATGGCCTATTGGAGTGGGACCCAGGACAAAGAAAATTTAGATTAATCAAAGAAAATTAGATTAATTAATTAACATGAAGTCAAAATGAACTATCCAAGCTCGTGTCTGCTTCCCAAAATTTTTTAAACCATCTTTCTTTTCAGAGTCACAAGCTTTGTAATTTTCACTAGATTTTTGCTGAACTTTTAGAAATCTGATGTCCTAAAACCTTAGATGACATGTTTGACTACATTCAATATTCTTTTTCTTGGTTATTATGAATGATTCTCTAGAGTTCCTATTTGTAGATTATACTGACTCAATGCAAAGGTACTGGAGTAGTTTGCCATTTCCTCCTTCAGATCATTTTTACAGATGAGGAAACTGAGGAAAAAGATGTAAGTAATGCACAGGGTCACAACCTGATTTAAACTCAGGAAGATGTCTTCCTGACTTCAGACCTGGCACTCTAGCTACTGTTCCACCTAGCTGTCCCAGCACTAGTTAAGTCCAAGTACTAAGTCCTAGTAATTGCCATTGTTCCCAATTATCCAAATTCTATCTGCCTTTTAAATCCTGCTCACATTTCCTCTTTAAGTTCTTTTCCAAACAGTCTTATATGACTATATACTCCTCATTTCAAACACCTTACCAGACAAATAGTAATCCTTTAATTTGTTGATTTATTATGTAGAGTTGAGTTGATTTCTTTAAATGTAGTAACTGCAGCCTTAAGAGTCTTCTTTTCTTTGGAACATGTGTAGATATTAATACTCTGGGATGCCTTCTCATTCATTATCATTATGTTTATTATTAGCATGTTCTCATTTATTAGCAGCACGCAGTCAACCCCAGCCTCAAGGGTTCATTCAAAATTCATATTTGATGGTCATATTTTCAGTTTCAATTAACTGGTTCACAGGAGTCTACTTTTGATGTCCAATACTGTGTGGGTTTAGTATAGTTTTTTCCTCAAGACTTTTGGAGACCAATCATCATACCGTTTGCATCTTGCCTTGCTTGAAAAGAACTGCATATTACATGCACCAATTTCTACAGATTTTACTTCTGTGCAACTCTCCTTTTCAATATGGCTAAGAGCTGCCAACACACTTTTGTTTTCTACATCACAACTTTTTGAAATACTTCTTAGTCAGTTTCATTATTGTTTGTTTTGAATGCCATCACTTAACCTTACAAAATGACATGAATTTATTTTTCTTCTTTGTCAGGGTTTCTTAACATCCTTCCTAATGTGTATGGGATCTGCATACTTATTTAAAAAACAATTTAATAGCTGTAGTTCAATATTATTGGTTTCCTTTCTTTTCCTAATATTACGGATGCTATTTTATGTATTTTAAAACATGATTATAAGTAGGGTGCATAGGCTTCACTAAATTGCCAAAGGAATCCATTATGAAAAGTAGTGCCTCTGTACTATGTGATCTTTGAAAATTCTTTGAATATCTAGAGTTTGAAGGAACATCAGTGGCAATATGGTCCAATTGCTGATTTTACAAACGAGGGAACTGAGACCCTCAGAGGAAAAAGTGACTTTTTCAAAGTTGTATATCATAAGCAGGATTTGAGCACAGGTACTTTTTATTCAGAGCCAATTCTTGTCAATATTCTGTCACAATTCAATTCAATTCAATTCTACTAGCATTAACTAAGTTATTTTCCAGACATTGGGCAAAACAAACAAACAAACAACAACAAAAAAATTTAAACTTGAAAGTCCTTCCCTCAAGGAATTTACCATATATTGAGGGGAGAGAATATTGTGCATTCAAATAAGAAAATACATAATTTATAAGAAAAAATATAAAATAATTTCAGAGGATAAAAATAACAGGAAAAATTAATAATAGCCTTTTGTAAGAGGAAGCACCTAAGCCAAGCTTTGAGATATAGGGGATTGCAAAAATTAGATATGAGAAGGGAGAACTTTTTAGGTATGGAAACTAGCCTCTTCAAAGTCACAGAGGTAAAGAGATGTATTTTTGTTTGGTAAAAAGTCGACCAATTTAGTTGGAATATAGAATACAAAGATATAGGTCATTTGTATTAAACTTGGTAAGATTGTGATGGGTTACCACATCATCCAACTTCTCTGAGTTCAATTTCCTACTTTATAAAGTAAAAACACTGCACTAGATAATCTCTAAGGTTTGCTCAGGCTCTAAATCCCATTATCCTATTTGTACTACCTGCTTCCCAGGGATGTAAGAATTGAAAGAGATGATGCATGGAAAAGGATTGTGGGAGGCAGCATGCTAGTATTAGTAGTAAGAAGTAATAATATCACTTATACATTATTATCATTTGAGTGGGAGTCAGGTTGACATGGTAATCTAAGGAGGTTTAAAAGCCCACTGACAATACCTATAGTGTTTATTAATAGGCAAAGATAAATGATAATTTAGGGTTTGGAATGGCAGTGCTGAGCACAATCAATTTGGATTAGCTACACATTACCAAATTGAATACATTTTACTTATGCATTATGTTGGATCATGAATCAGGTTTCTATTCATTCATTCCACTAGAAGGTAGAATACCTGACTTTCCCTTAAAAGACTGCCAAACAGATGTAAAGCAGGTTTTCCTGTTTCAAAGAGACTTAGGGTTATTTGGGGGTAACTATTTAATCATGCTTTTATTGAACTTGGACTGCCAAAGGATCAATTTTCTTCTAGGGGGAGTATTTTACAATTGGCAGAGATAGAAGGACCCTATTACCCACTGGAACTATGACAATTCACTCTTTATATATGGATAAAAGAAAAGATAATTGATGGTACTTTGCCCATTAGATAGGAAAGCATAATCAGAATCCACCCATTTGTAGAAGACAGTTGGTGTTAACTCAGTCTTACTTGGAAAGTGAAGGTTTTGAAATATTCAGTGATAATGATATCTGGCATAAACCAGAAAGCAGTAAAACTTTCCTCGGGCCTCCCAGGAGGGAAGTTGCCAGTGAGGACTCAAGGATTTGAGGGATATTCATGAATGTGTTTAGCGAGTAAGAGTTACATCAGGTGTGAACTGTCAGTTCAGAGGGAGGAAGGCCAGCCTGTCGAGCAGATGTGTCTGATCTAGAGTGTGACTGATCCACTCTAAGTTAAGTGTATTTTCTGCTAAAAACAAGTATTTTTAGGTTTGGGTAATTTAATGTAATATTTATGTCATTATGTCATTTTTTAAAACAACTACATCCACTTGATATATCTTGCCCTACTGGTTATCTGGGGCTGTCTACTAACATGGAAATACAATTTAAAATAAATAATTACACTTCAATTAATTACTTGGCACCACTATCATTATTATGAGGTGGGCATTTCATAAGACTCATTTACATTCAGTGCTTTGCTAAGTATAGTAAACAGACTTGGTTTTAATTTCTAGGAATTTATTCTTCAAGATACTTTGCTGAACTTGAAAAAAATAATGGTTACTATTAAATCAATTAAAAACTTAAATTAAACAAGACAATATACTATCAAGGTATTCTTTTTTTTCATCCCCTTGAAAAAATCAAAAGGTCAATCAGAAACAACATTTTTCAAGCACCTACTATATGCTAGACACTGTAGACTTAAAGTAAAAAAAAAAAGGGAGACCTTAGAGATCTAACTCAACCCACTCATTTTAACACATGAGAAAGTTTAAAAATTTAACCCATGCTTCATAGGAAGTAAAGGGATAGAGACAGGAAGTAAATCCCAGGTCTTTTAATTTAAGATCCAAAATTTTTTTCCACTCTCTTACAAAACATCTTGGATTTTGTTGTTGTTGTTGTTGTTGTTGTTTTAATGCAAGTCTTTTTAAGGGATAGCATAAAATGGACTTTGATAACATATAGTATAGAATTGTTAGCAAAATTCTAGTCTTTTGTGTAATCATAAGCAAGTTATTAGAGGTATGATGGTATGATCAAAGATCTCAGCAGTCAGCAGAACTTGGCTGTAGTGTTGTCTCTAAAGCTACAATAGGTTTGGTATGTATGACTTCATGTCAAAATGTTTAATCTTCATCTTTAGTTTCTCAGCTATTAAATGTAAATTAAAATATGTCTCTATATATTTCTGAGCAGTGCTATTGGGAAAATGCATTGTAAATGCTTTATAGATGGATTATTATTGCTTTTTTTTCTTTTTTCATCATGTTTTTATTTTTTATATTGTAAGAAATGGCTAACATAAATATTCTTAGTCTAACCACTATCCTTTCTTCTCATTTCCTCTAAGATTTTCCTTTTTTCTATTCATAGTCTTGTTGCCATATATCCCATATTTTGCTATTATTTTGATTCTGTGAATTACTAATTTATGTTCATGCCTTTCTTCTGAGATTAATTCCCATTTGCCCTGAGTATATCGTATATGTATGTAGTTGTTTGTGTGTAGTCTCCCCCATCAGAATTTGCGCTCCCTGAGGACAGGGTCTCTTTTTTGCATTTCTTTGTATCTCAGAACACTAAACTTAGTCCTTGGCACTTTGTGAACACAATAAATACTCTCTGACTGACAACATAATTTTCTGTACTCTGATCGATCACACTTTCCTTCAGCTCACTACCAGGTGAGCTCTTATTATACATGTGATCCTTGGTGAGTTTTTGTTTATCTTGTTTTACTAAACTGTCCACTGGAATCTCCTTGTGGGCAAATGACCTTAGATAACTTTCCTGCCTAAAACAGAGCCTTGCTCAGAATAGAGATAGACAGTCTGGAGTTTTTCCTCTAAAATGTAAATGAATCCTTCTTGGGCATTTTTCAAACTGATGGGTGAGAAGAACAAAACCCTGCTGTAGAATTCTGTTTTCCCTCTGTCTGTATGAGAATAAAAAGGGTGGAAGTAGGTTGTTGAGGGGAATGGTAAGACACATGTGAGAACTCCAGGGAGAACAGAATCCAGCTCCTAGATATAAAAAAAGAACTACAGCTTTAGACATGGCTAATTCCAGACATGAATACAGACTCATAAATATAGAATCAGAAGAGATCTCAGAGATCTTCTATTTGAACTCTTCTGTTCTAGCTGTGTAGCTGAAGAAACTGAGGCTCAGGAAAGATAAGTAATTTGTCATTTGACACAGGTAGAATGTGGCAAAGCTGTGATCAAGGAGGAGATTAGTCAAGACAGAGAAACTGGACAAGATCAAGGTCCCATAGCCTATACACTAGCATGGAATCTGGGCTGCCATCTTTATGTTTCTTCCTTTCCCCCTTTTGGCTTGTTACTTCTAAGTTCCTATAGCTATGTGGTGCTTAGTAGTAGAGCACACCTTAGAAAACTTTTAGGAATGTCATATGTGATCTTGCAAGACCACAAATTGGAGTATGCTTTCTGAAGAAGAAATATGACTGAGTGGAATGTAAGACTAGGAAATGGATTGTGGAAGAGATTCCTAATAGGAGAAGCTGGTGATGAAAGCTCTCAACCTCAAGAATGAAAGAAAATGTGTATATATGAGTCAGTATGAAGACTGAGAACATCCAAACATAGCCCTTAGCCCTTCATTCCCTGAAGACTTTTGCTATTGGCAGCCTATTTTCTGGTGTGACATTCCCATTTCTTCACTTACTGCATAGTGATTATTTTTTACTTACCTTTTCTAAAAAATACCCTTATTATATTTTGGTGATAATTTTCCATGTCGGATATATCACATTACATCTCCACTTTTCCACAGAGTTTTAAATTATTAATTTCTCCAGTCTTTCTTCATCTTCTCTCCACCTCTTCTTCACCCTTGCTCTATTTAGTCTTTGCTTGTTGGGATATTCAGTTCCCTTCCCTTTAGCCTTCAATCACAGTCTAAATTGTTGGACTTTATTATTGCCAGCTCCCTCCTATATTCTAATGTTTTTTTTTTCATTAAAAATCCTAAACCAGGGGCAGCTAGGTGGCACAGTGGATAGAGCACCAGCCCTGAAGTCAGGAGGACCTGAGTTCAAATCTGATCATGGACACTCAACACTTCCTAGATGTGTGACCCTGGGCAAATCACTTAACCCCAATTGCCTCAGAAAAAAAAATTCTAAACCAAATTACCATAACAAAGGAGATAATCTAAAATTTCCCCCTTGTTTGTCTTTCATCTGTCTCTATCTAATAAAAATTAGAACACATATAAATCCCCAAAGTTCTACATAAGGTTGTCTTAACTCTCACTTCAGTCTTCTTACACAAAGTGTTTTTAAAAAATCCTAATACACATTCAATAGTTCAGTGATAGATGCCCACTGATAGGGAAGGACTAAACAAGTTTTGGTATATAAATGTAATGGAATATTATTGTGCTACAAGAAACATAACTGATACAGAGAAGCAAAGGATAATTGATATGAATTTATGAAAAGAAAAATAAATAGAAATAGTAGAATAATATGCACTATGTAGCAATTGACTCTGGCATTACTGTCCCAGAGAAAAGCTATCAAAATGTTCTAATTGTAGCTCTTGGGGTTTTTCTATGGAGGATCTTTCCAAGAGCTCCTATTCCAAAGCATTCCTCCTTAACTTTCAAATGACAGTGGTTACTATCCCATTTATATTTAAGCAATTAAAATTTATTAGCTTTTACAAAGATGTATTTATTTCAAATATATAGCAGTATAAACATTCCCCAAACTAACATCTGGGGAGTGCATTCTACCCTATTACCTTGGTTATTAAGAAAGTAAGGCCAGATTTAACACACTTTCTGCATAGCATTGATTCCATCAAGCTCATATTAAAATTTGGCATTATTACTATTAGAGTCTGTCCTTCAGCTACCACTGGACTATATCTTGAAGGTTGTTCCTTCATTATGCTAAACTAACTACAAAAGTCGGCATAGAATCACATCCAGGCTTCCTGTTGACTTGCTGTTCAATATCCTCTCAAAGCTCATAATCTCTAATCTCCATCATCTAAAATAGCAAAAAAAAAAAAAAAAAAGGCCAGCAGAAAACCAAGGTTCTTATTAACAGATCTCATGACAGCTTTAGATGGGGAGAGCCCAACTCCTTTCCTCTTGTAACTTTGCCTCTTTTATTTCATCAGAATGCTGACAGCCAGGAAGAAGTCAGACCAAAAGAAAAAATACATAGTACTTGACTGGTACCTTTTGAATGAACACCAATTTTTCCTCTATAGTCAATCAAAGAAGCTTGTTTTCACCAAGTAATTAGTAGACTGGAATCATTTACATGTTTCTTGCCATGATCCAAAGACCACATGGGGATGAGAATGCCTTTGAATTATATTGCTATTTAATTTTCTAATTGTTTAACACACACAGTTATGTGTATATAAAAATGCATATATCATGGATATATAAAATAAGAGCTTTTAGCAATAGGTTGTATTTATTGAGTCTGGCATCCAAGTATGAAAATGTAATGTAACATTTGTCTCCTGATCATCCTTCTAGCTACCAAATTAGGTTACTGATTTTAGTACTTTGAAATGAAAAATGTCCTAATCTGGCTGCCCCACTCTCCAGTAGTCTCGGTGCTACAGAATGGCAGTACAGATTTGCTTGCTTGCCCTAGAAAATGCTATCAATCCTTGCATCCAGCAATGATAACTAAAAATTATAATACTTTTCAAAGAAACAAAAAAGTCACCCCTCGAACAAAAGATATATGTATGTATATATATGTAAAACTTAAAAAGTGGATTATGAACACAATATGAATCAGCACTATGATTTGACAAGTTAATGTTCTATCTTAACCTACAATAAGAAAATCTAATATCTAGGGGAAAGACTATGATAATCACTCAGTATTCTTCCATGGTCAGATCACTTCTGGAGTATTTTAATCCATTATCAGCAACTTATTTTAGGAAGAACATTGACAAACTGGAGACTATCTGTAGGAATATAATCTGGATGGTGACTAATCTTCAACATTATGGTGTATTGGTTAGAAGTAATTAGGGATATTTAGCTTAAAGAAGAGAAGACTTACAAGAGATGACAGCTGTCTTCAAATATCTGAAAAGCTATCACATAGAAGGAGCATTAAAATTTTTCTTCTCAAGGGCAGAACTAGGAGTAATAAGTAGAAAATGCAAAGAGGCAAATTTAGGAAGAACTTTCTACCAAGCAGAGTTGTCCAAAAAAAGAATGAGATGCCTAGTGGGGGAGAGGATTCCCCTAATTCAGAGGGTATAGTTTATTATGATTATCATTTTTTAGATACAGATTTAATCTGTACTGGTTGGATTCCAATGTCTTTTTCAATTCTATGACCTTATCTAGGAACTGTCTTGAACTTGGGATTTAATAGATATGGAAACTCTCAGGAGTATTATAACATCTCTAATTTTTGTCCAGGCAATTCTTGTTCATATTTTTCCATACATTTACCATAGAAAATGAGACTAGTGTTCTAGAGGCATTGTTCTAGTTCTTCAGAGCATCCCCATGTTCCAATGAGTCTGTCCACTTGTTGTCTTTCATTCTTAATACATGCTTCCCATCTCCTTTTCATGTTATAAATGTTCTCAAAAATGCTATACCACTTTCTGCATGTAATTCATTGTTCATTATAAGTTTCAGTGCACTTATACTCATCATAGGTATTTACTTTGCCATTTAGGGTGGGCAATTTCTTTTTTTTTTCACAAATTTTAGAGTTCTGTACAGCAACCCCTAGAAAAATAAGGTTTGAGATGGATTTTTGTTACATAGAGAAATGTTGGCCAATAAGAGTTTTTAAAATGCAGTTTAGGTCAATTTCCTTTACTTATTTTGGAGCAAAGCTCTTTATCTATCTGCCTTGTCTATCCAAGACAAAATTATTAATGGATTCTGTCAGTAAAATGCTCATCCAGTTTTGTGTCACAATCTATTTTGTAGCATAGATGACTAGAATCATCTCTATCATATTGGTAGTTCAAGAAGTCAAGACTTTATTGTGCTTATTGTTGATTGATTATTTTACAAAGTCTTTATTTTGTAAGAACAAAATGTTGCCTTAAAGGTTTTCTTACCACAAAGTTTCTTTATGATTCTATTAAAATATAGCAATAATGTTGGAGTGTTTATGGGAAGAGAGACACATTGGTACATTGTTAGTGCAGCTATGGAAAAATAGAATCATTTTGAAAAGCAATTTGGAAATATGCAAATAAAATGGCTAAATGGTTCATACTCAGCAGCTAAAGATTCCATCACTGGCCTTATACACAAAGAAGTAATTGATAAAAAGCAAGTCCTCATACACACCATATTTATAGCAGCACTTTTTTTTTGGTGATAGTAAAGAATTGGTAACCATGTAGATACCCACTGACTGGGAAATGACTAAACAAGTTTTGGTACATGAGTACAGTGGAATATTATTGTGCTGTAAGAAATGTTGCATGTGGGGCAGCTAGGTGCAGTTGATAGAGCACCAGCCCTGAAGTCAGGAGGACTTGAGTTCAAATCTGACCTCAGACAACATTTCCTAGCTATGTGACTCTGGGCAAGTCGCTTAACTTCAATTGCCCCAGCAAAAAAAAAAAAAAGATGTATGTGCCTGGAAAATCCTCCATGAACTCAAACAAAGTGAAATGTACTGAGTACAAAGTAATAACAATATTGTGGGATGACCAGATATGAATGACTGTTATTCTCAGCAATACAATGATCCAAGACTACTCTGAAAGACTTATGATGAAAAATGCTATCCTTATTCAGAAAAAAAAATAATAATTGTATCTGAATGCAAATTGAAGCATACTTTTTTTTACTTTATGTTTTTTTGATGGGTGTTTTTTGGGGGAGAGATCTATATTTTCTTTTGCAATATGACTTTGATGGAAATATTTTACATAACTTCACATGTGCCTTCCTAATGAGGGAAGGAAGTGGGAGAGAAGAGTGAGAATTTGGAGTTTTAAAAACAAATGTAAAAAATTATTTTATATTTAACTGAAGAAAATAAAAAAAATATTAACCAAACATAAGAAATGACATACAATGTCTATAGAGAAGGATGAAAAGACCTACACAGTTTACAATGTAAAAGAATATAAATGGAAATAACAATCATACATTAACACAAATATACACAAAAAATGAACATTCAAGAATGGGCATGGTTTGATAAAAGAGATATAAGAAGAAACTCCCAACCCATAACTTTGTAGAAATGATATTTTTAATAGTACTATTTTGTTTTCTCTTTTTATTTTTTGTCTTTAAGAATACTGTTATATAGAATGGCTCTCTGAGAGGAGGAAGAATATTAAGAGAATTTATGATGATGCAGAAAACAAAACATTGTTTTTTAGAGCTAAAACAACAGAGATAATCTTGTTAGGAAAATCCTCTGTTCATTATTATTCTAAGTTTACTTTCCATGTACTCTATATTTATTTTGTGTGAACTGATTGATTTATATATATGTTGTTTCTGACATTACATTCTCTTTTAAGGAAGGGTTTGTATATGCTTTTTCTTTTATTTTTTTCTTCTTTTGGTGCTTAATACACTGCCTAGCACATTGTAAAAACTCAATAGTTTTTTTTTCCTGAGGCAATTGGGGGTAAGTGACTTGCCCAGGGTCACACAGCTAGGGGATGTTAAGTGTCTGAGACCAGATTTGTACTCAGGTCTTCCTGACTTCAGGGCTGATGCTCTTATCCACTGCGCCACGTCGCTGCCCCAACTCAATAGTTTTTTTCTTATTATTTAAATGATTAACCAATATAAGATGAAAGCATAATATAGGAAGACAAAAACTAGTTAATAATCATAGACTCAAATATTTATATCTAGAAAGGACCATTGGCATGCTCAAATTTAATGTCATATGATAAATAAGGACCAGGACCCAGGTAAAGTGACATATCTAAAATCATACAGATGTTTGAAGCAGAGTGGAATCAGAACCCAGGTGCTCTCATTTTAAATTTCTCACTATTCTCTGTAGTACACTGTCTCTGACATTTGTCACTCTTATGGACAAGAATGGACAGATGGAAGGATACAGTAATAGAACAATGGATTTCATTAGAAAGACTTAATTTCCAATCCTGCCTCAGAGATGTAAAGCTGTATGAGCTAGGAGAAGTCATTTAATTTTTCTGTGGATCATCTATTAAAAATAAAATAGGGGGAAATCCAGTTAACAAAATAAAAAGCAAACAAAGGAAAACTATAACCCCTCAAAAAGGAAATAGGAATTATCAGAAATTATAAGAATACAATTAATAAGTATAACTATCAAAATAAAGCAAAACATGTAGAGAAAACAGAAAATTCTCAGAAAGCTTTCCTCTTCCCTAATTTACTTTAGTAATTCCCTTAGTACTTCTTAATACTAAGCCTTTCAATTTACTGTTTGAAAGACATAGTCCTTCTAATGCAGCCCTATTTTATATCTTGAGTTTCAATGGCAATAGAGTTTATAGTATTTAAAACTCATATGAACCATCAAATCAAGTACTCCAGTTTCTCCCATATTATTTACAAATAAAGAAACTAAGGCCCATTTTTTTTAAACAGGACAAGTTATTTTCTATTCAACCTTTCAAAATGAGGAACTTTGTTTCTAGACTTCTGCAGACTAATTGCTTATTGCCTGGGGAATTTCTTTATTTTATTTTATTATTCTCTGTGAACATTATTTTTTCTACTCCTGCCTCAAGGTCTTTAGTATAAAAAGGAACACTAGCTTATCTATTTACTGATTACAAGTTACACAATTAAAACTGTAGCAATAACAAAACAACAACAAAAAATGATTTTTATCTCTTTGATAATTGCAGGATTTGGTGAGGTTCAAGACTAAAAAGAAAATAAGCTTCCTATAAGTGGCTTGAAATCAAAACACAATACTTAAAAAACAAACAATCAGCTTTCGAGATAAAAATATAACCATTAATTTCATCTACTTTCAATCTTAACTACAGAAACCTGTTTGCTTTTCTAAGCTTTACAAATGTAAAATGCATTAATGGGGGTAACTTTGGACTATTATAAATTCACCTCACTGCCTATTAACATACCTCAACTCTATCTTAATGGCAATTCTACCTGTATTATTCATTTTTCATTATGCAGTAATCCAAGTCTCTCTCTGCAGAGACTCTGCAAAAAGGCAACTTTTAGTCCCAAACTAAGGGTGATCTACTGTTGAACCCTAGATTAGATCATCAAGTTATTTCAGTAGGCCAAGCTAAATGCTTCTCAATTGTACTCTGAGTCACCCACCAGTGCAGGTTCTAACCACAATATATGATTAAAAGTTTCCTTATCCATTTTAGATTGCCTCCAGCACCAACTCATATTAACTTGCCATAGTCTTGTGTATTTTCAGTCACTTAGCCAATAAGCTGGAAGCCTCAGTCTACTCCTGTATATTTTCATCCAAATGAGGCTTTACAAAACTCAATTTTCTCAAAGAGAGTTCACATTGAGCTGAAGACAAAAATTTCACAATTTATCAACCTCAGGTCAGAACATCATCTGTCAAAATCAATTGTCTTTATTCTCACCTGTCTCCCCATTTAGAATTGCAAGGAAATATGTATGAGGCAAGTCTGGAGAGTTAATATGGTGGCCTAGAAAATTTCTGAGTTTTGCAATCACATTCTTTCACTCAAAAGTTCATTTTTTCCCTAAAAGTTGAAATTTGATAGGTCCTATTAGCAATCATCTGAACTCTATTTGCTGTTTTTACTCTTAGTTTAGCACACAGAGAAGATAATTTGTCATGCGATTTGTGGAATTTAGCAGCCCAGCTCTTATTAATGTTAATGTGAGTCATGGAGCAGAACTCTTTCCTTTGTGCTAGGGATTTATGCTGGAATGCTATTTCATCACTAACACAACATCTCACAAATTACAAGAGTTTAATATAATTCCGAACCTTACTTTTTCTTTTCTATCATCACCTTTTCACTCAAGAAGAAAAGTGGAAAGGAAAAAAAAACACAGCCCATTGTATATAGTATAATGCACAATTTTTCTCTTATGAAATTTATCTTCACACAAAAACAGAAATGGTATAAATCCCTGAAGATACCTCTCTTAATCGAGATCAGTTATCAGGAGTTTTCTCTCTCCCTCTCACTTGCATATATTTCTCAAGAGACAGAATACATGAATTATATATAATTAAGTGCAAAATGCTGTGTTAATTAATTAATTAGTTGGCTTATAATACAGATGAAAAATCAGCTCATTGGAAAATTTCACCAGCACACAGAGCCTGGACTCTAGCTTTTACAAGTGGGCCAGGCAACAGCTGAAATTTTTCATCAGTTTATCCTCTAAAATCATCAACTTTGAGTAGAAGTACAGCAATGCAATACACTCTCTTTTCTTAATTTCCCGTATAAGAGAGGCACATACTAAGAGAGAGATGGGTAACAGAGATTGAGAGAAGAAGGGAAAAATAGCTCATAATGTGGTAGAAAAAAAAAGATCACCAGAAACCTGGCTCTGCCACTTAACTACTTCTTGAACAAACCATTTCACTTCGCTTAGCCTCAGTTTTCTGATCAATAATGTGAGTGTTGAATTTGCTAATCTCTAAAGTGTTTTCCAAATCTAAAAATCCAATGGTCCTGTTTTTTCCATCTCTTGCTTTACCTAAGTTTTTGTATTCATCCTATTTCTAACAGCTGCAAAGCAATCCTGGCATCTCTGGGATGTAGTTCTATCCCCAGTACTGCTTCCTGCCTTTATGCTTGACTCTTTTTTTTTTTTTTTGCTTTTTGCTGAGGCAATTGGGGTTAAGTGACTTGCCCAGGGTCACACAGCTAGGAAGTGTCTGAGACCAGATTTGAACTCAGGTCCTCCTGACTTCAGGGCTGGTGTTCTAACCACTGCGCAACCTAGCTGCCCCTATGCTTGACTCTTGACCAGGCGGGCAATCAAACAAATTACAACCAAAACTCAAGCTTCAGAAATCCTCAATACAAAATCTCTGGACTGATAGAGAGGGCAAGTATGGAGCAGAGAAAATACTACAAAATATATAGGATATAAATAATATCTTTATTCAGACCATAAGTTTATTTGAAATTTAGGTGCTTAGGTACCATAAATTTGACTTTCTGAAATATAGCCCAGGTTCAAGTTAAACTTAGAGTTAGCATCTATTCAAAACCACCACTTCTGAGCTCCTATTTGATCACTTTCCTTCCTTCCTTCCTTCCTTCCTTCCTTCCTTCCTTCCTTCCTTCCTTCCTTCCTTCCTTCCTTCCTTCCTTCCTTCTTTCCTCTTTCCTTCTTTTTAGGTCTTGGCTTTCAGCAAATGAAAAGCCATTTATTCAAGATCAAAACATTGGATTAACAATAGCAAAAAAAAAAAAAATCAAAGAAATCCCTCTTTTACTTCCCTTGCAGAGAGGAGCACAGTTTCCTATAAATGTTCACACCATTACCATGAAGGGATAACATTCATAACTTAGATAACATGTCTAGTATTGTTTCTCAGTTGTAACATTTCTCTGCTTCTGAAATTGCCACTTATTTCTCATAGAGCTGCTGATGTCACCTGCTGGACTGCTAATGTAATACACTAGGCCAACTTGTTCAGGCTGCTGAAGTTATATTAGGCTGTCTTTTGGGCTGCACTGAAATCTGGTAGTTCACTGTTAAGTACTACTGTCATCAGAAAATGCTTCAGTGAATTTAAGCTTTAGTGTTTCCTTTAAAACAAAATATTTGTACTTCTTTGTGATTATAATCTGCTATTTTAGGCTATTTTAGGATTTTAACAAATTTCTAAGCCAATATATAGTGAAAGTATTATTCATCAGATATGTCTTTTGAAGTACTTTGATGAATGAAAAATTTTAGATATGGAACATAATACTCTTCCCTCCCCAAAACCTTCATTTCCCCCAAAAATTACAGACTTGAAAAACACCAATAAATATGAATATTTTAATTTACAAAGAATAGTCTTCCTATGTTTTTTCTGATTCTGTCCCTTTTTTTCTTTCTTTCTGTGAAATATTCAATTACATTAACAAACCATATTTCATTCAGCCATGATACAATTGATGAACACTCAAATGGCATCTAGTTTTTTTTATTTTTTGTTTTTGTTTTGCTACAACAAAAAGTACCTTTATGAATATTTTTTTGTGTACACAGGACCTTTCTTTCTATATTTGTTCTCTTTGGGTTATATACAGGGTACTACTAGGTCAAAGGGAATGGATCCTTTATTGATTTAGGGAATATATTTCCAAATTGCTTTTCAGGATATTATGATAAATTTACAACTCCTTGAAATAGCAAATTAGTGAGCTTATTTCCTGACATTGTCTCCAATTATTGTTATTTTCATTTTTTATCATCTTTGTCAATCTCATAAATTTGAGGTGGAACCTCAGATGTATTATAATTTGTATTTCTCTTATTATTAATTATTTAGATCATTACACATGGTTGTTGATAACTTGCATTTATTCTTTTCATTTTTTTTTATTAAAGCTGTTTATTTTCAAAGCATATGCATAGATAAATTGTCAACATTCACTTTTGTAAAACCTTGTGCTCCGAATGTTTTTTTCCTTCCCTTCCCCTAAACACGAAGTAATCCAGTGTTAAACATGTGCAATTCTTCCATATATATTTCCACAATTATCATGGTTGCATTTATTGTTTTGAGAATTGTCTGTTCATATTCTTTGACTACTTATCTATTGGGGCAAATGCAATATTCTATATATGATCTGAGTAGTATAGTAGAACCTTCTTGTACCAGGAAACTATTTGTTTCTTAATGAATTTCAGGATCATGTTAGTGTTTTTGGCTGCCATGTCACATCACTGACTCATTTTGAGATGGCAAACTATTAAAATCCCCAAATATTTTAAAGAAAGATTACTAATCATACCTCTCTAGTATCATTCTAATGAAATTGCATTTTTTTCATTTGATTCTTTTTTTAAAATTTTATTTGCATAACATATGTGTGGGTAATTCTTCAACAATAACCCTTACATAGCTTTCCGTTACAAATTTTTCCCCCCAACTCCCCACACCTCCCCTAGATGGCAGGATATCCACTACATGTTAATTATGTTAAAATATTGGCAAATCGAATATATGTATACATATTTCCAAACTTATCATTGTTGTGCATGAAAAATCTTGTCTACACAAATGATATATCAGATAAAGGAAACACAATGTAAGCAAACATCAATCAAGGAGTATGAGAATGTTATGTTGTGGTCCACATTTCACATCCCTCTCTCTGGGTGTATATGGCTTTCTTCAGTGAACAATTGGAGGTGGTTTGAAACATTTCATTGTTGAAGAGAGCCATGTCCATCAGAATTGATCATCATATAGTACTGTTGTTGCCATGTATAATGATCTCCTGGTTCTGCTCATTTCACTCAGCATCAGTTCATGTAAGTCTCTCCAGGCCTCTCTGAAATCATCTTGCTGGTCATTTCTTACAGAACAATAATATTCCATAATATTCATATACCATAATTTATTCAGCCATTCTCCAATTGAAGGGCATCTATTCAATTTCCAGTTTCTAGCCACTACAAAAAGGGCTGCCACAAACATTCTTGCACATGTGGGGCCTTTTCCTTCCTTTATGATTTCTTTGGGATATAAGCCCAATAGAAATGCTGCTGGGTCAAAGGGTATGCACAGTTTGATAACTTTTTGAGCATAGCTCCAAATTGTTCTCCAGAATGGCTGTATCCGTTCACAGCTCCACCAACAATGCATCAGTGTCCCAGCCCTCCCACATCCCCTCCAACATTCATCATTAACTTTTCCTGTCATTTTAGCCAATCTGACAGGTGTGAAGTGGTACCTCAGGGTTGTCTTGATTTGCATTTCTCTGATCAACAGTGATTTGGAACACCTTTTCATATGACTATAAATAGTTTTAATTTCATCCTCTGAAAATTGTCTGTTCATATCCTTTGACCATTTATTGATTGGAGAATGGCTTGAGAAATTGCATTTTTTTTAAAGATCAAAATGGTGGTACAGCCTGTAACCATGTTATTGGGGAGGATGAGGTAAGTAGATTATGATCATGTGAGTGTAGCAGTTCTATGCATCACTAACATTAAAATTGATCATATGTGCACATTAAGTTTAACATAAGATATTAAACCCAGGAATTGAGGCTTGCAGGGCTGTGGAGGGACAAAGTCCAAGTCAGAAAAATAGAGTAGATTAAAACTTCCAAGTCAATCAGTTTTGGGATCAACCTGAAAATGGCTAATGCATTTCCAATTTAAGCTGGATCGGGAGATTCTGGCCTTAAAAATGACAAAAAGGATTTTTAAAAACCCATTTTTAGATTTACAATCATCCCTAGTATCATTCATCTTCTTAGATCAGCCCAATATTTTAGGCACTTAAGATTTTCCAGTGTGATAGTTATCCCTCCCAGGTTTGTGACATCAGCTAATTTGCTAAGCATGCCATTTTTGTTTTTATTCATGTGGTTGACAAAATCATTAAACAGGCTAGGGCCAAGCACAGATTACCAGAGTACTCTATTTCAGAACTCCTGACAGCTGGCATTGTATCATTAATCGATTCTCTTTCAAGCAGTTTAGAATCTGCCTAATTATACTATCATGTAGTGAACATCTCTCTCTACATTTTCCATAAGAATAGGATGAGATATTTTATAACATTCATTTATAAAACCTAGGCAAGCTATATCAACAGTGTTTCCCTGATCTACTAGTTTTTGTTCAGTTGTTTCAGTTACGTTCAACTCTTTGTAATCCCATTTAGGTTTTTTTGTTTGTTTGCTAATATACAGGAGTAGTTTGCCATATCCTTTTCCAGCTCATTTTACAGATGAGGAAACTGAGGAAAGTAGGGTTAAATAACTTTCCAGCATCATACAAATAATAATTGTCTGAGGCCTGATTTGAACTCAGGAGAATGAATCTTCCTGACTCCAGCCTTGGTGCTCTATACACTGTACTACCTACCTCTTCAATCTACTATTTATTAAATGTCAGCAAAATATATATATAGTTAATAGCAAGTAACCTGTTTTTAATTAAGTGATGCAGACTCTTTCTAATAAATGATTATTTTCTAGGTAATCTCTTACCATCATTGTAAAGATCCATTCCATAATTTCCTCAGGAATCAAAATCAAATCCTCTGGTCTAGAATATATGGACTTTATTTTCTTCCTTTTTTGAAAATTGGGGTAATAATTGCTCTTCTTCATTGTTGAAGTATTTCTTCCATTTTTCATATTTTAAATATCACTGTCAGTAGCTTAGCAATGATATGTAACTTCCGTCAGTATCAGAAGATGGAGTTCATCTGAGTCAGAGGATATAAATTCATTAAAGGAAACTAAATGCTCTCACTTTTACTTTCTGAGGCCTTCTTCACTAGTCAATTTACTCTATTTTATTTTTCCATTACAAAGGTCCATTTTCTTACCTTCCTTTCCTCAATGGCAACCCTCTCAATATACCTAATATTTAGGTTGAGGCCAATGAATTATTTTCAAATCCCTTATGCCCCTAGATTATGTCCACATATGATTATGCAGATTACCTTAGAATTTTACTGGATGGAATTGGCAAATTCCTTTCTTGCATCCAAAGTACTGCTTGCCCTTCAGATGAGAAGATGAAGCAAAATGAAACAAAATTTCAGGAGCATCCATCTTCAGGGTATACTCCATGACAATAGCTATGGGTCAACCCAGAATTCATGGGATTTTCATATGGAAGTAATGAAGAAAAAAAACCCCACCTCTCTATATTTTAATAAAAGTTTAGAATCAACTTCCTCAAGAGGAGATGGGCTTCCATTCCTTTGAATTCTTCAAGTAAAGGACATTTGTCAAGTATGCTAAAGTAAGAATTTCATTGAAATCTGGGTTAGACTAGTTAATCAATGTAGCAGTCCTGTCTCACAAATTCTTTGATTCTATAATTCATCTCTAAACCTATTCACCTAAATATTGTTCACCTAACAACAACAACAAAATATCCTGTGTAGAGATATAGAATAGGTAAAAATACTGACTAGAAGGTTAAAAATTCATAACATAAATACATCTAATTCATAAATATCTCACTGTTCCGAGCTGCACCCTTCTTACCTACTCTAGGTCTCTAGCGTATATTCATGTTACTTCATTTTTCAACTTTGTTAGCTAACTCCCCTAAATATTGATGAAGCTCTTTCCAGAATAAGACCAGAGGCCAGCTTTCTTCTAAGTCCATGTAAACAATTTCTTGAAAAGAATTGTCAGGATGGAAATATCACCATATTTTAAAAACATGTTGGTATCCAGACACTATTCAGAAGAGATGAATACATAAACATTTAACACTACAGATAATATTACTTTGACATACTCAATGAAAATGTTTAAATATGAAAATCGGCAGATTTATATAGAAAAACAGAGTCTAGGTTTAAAAAAAAAGGAACAGGGTTTTTTTTTTCTGATTAGAAAAGGGAAAGGTGTTTTCTAGCCCTTATTTCAGGCTGGGAGCCTAGGGGACTTATGGTTCACTTGGTGAGTTTGTAGTTACATTGCTTTTTGTAGCTCTGTTAATGAATTTGGGGGATGTCGATATATGAAAAATAGGCTTCATCTAAAATTGGTGTTGGGAGCTAAGAAAACATCTGTGCTCATGCATTAAAATAAACTAAGAAAAAATATAAAAGTTCTTAATTCACTTTCTTGCCAGGGGAAAATGATAAGGATCTTCCAAGCTCCTTGAGCTCATACCTGGAAAATATCATAATGATTTCTTTGCTCCTCAGAGTTAGTTTCTAATTCTACTCCAAATTATTACATGGTTACATGGTGCAAAGTGATGGCTCCCATAGCTATTATGAAGGTGTGGAGAATTATGTGTGCATCCAGTTTGAAATCTCCCAACTAGTTCTATAAGAAAATTTCCTGAAAGAAATGTTCCTGAAGGAAAGTCTCAATGTCTGTTTTAAAATAGCTGGAGCTATCCATTATCCATTGATCTATATCTGAAACAGGGTTACCTATTGGTAAAGTTCTCATCTAGCTACAGGAGTTACTTGAGGCTTTAGATATGCTCCGACACATCTTAGGGCCACAGCAAAAAGACAGAACTCCACTATTTTATAAAGGGTCAATTATACAATTGTGCAATAGTGGGTAAAAAGGCATCGTGCTCAATAAGAATGCTGAGAGATACTCTGGCTTTAGTGAAGGACAAGAAGCAATCCTGGAAGGGAAGGATTTAATATCCAACTGAAGACTGGAGAAGTTCAAGGTCAGTTTAGATTCTCTCTATAATGGGAAAATCCAATTCCAGATAGGAGCCAGGTGCTAAAGCTTAAGGAGCAGAAATAGGTATGGGTACAGAGAAACTGGGATGAAAAGCAGCTTGCAAATCAGTCAAAATGTATTCACAATGACAGAAAAAAATGAAGGTGGAAGCCAGCTGTCAAGCAAGAAATTGAGGTTCTAATCAGATGGAGTTATAGGAATATCTAGGAAGGACAAAAGGGGATGATGACATCCAGGTGGGTTTCAAAGTAACCTGAAGTTCAGGAGAGGAATTCTTGGGAATAGATGAGGAACTTACTTTCTGATCTATATGGCTAAGGAAGATTCACAAGTGCCAACATAGCTGCATAAAATCACCACAGCTCAATTTAGTGCCATGGGGTATGGCCTAAAAGCCCATGTTAGGAGAGCAGGTTCTGGAGGATATTGAGATTTGCCAGACTTAGTAGTTAGCTGTCAAACTAGAGTGAGTTGGCCTAGAATCCAACTCAGATAGCAAAGAGGTAAAAAATAAGAAGAGGGACTATGGTCCCATAAACTTTGCTAGCTGAACTAAGCCAAGTTGAATCAAGCTAAGACCAAACAATTTATGGCTATTTTTTAGTTAAAAATTCTGCAAACTCATTTATTCTTATACTTTTCTATTTCCTTTTTGTTTTATTTTTAGGAAATTACTTTTGAAAATTCTAAATGTGTTTTGTGTGAACTAAAGGGAAAAGTTCTGTACTTCTAGACCAAGAGAGACAAGAGTCAAAAGTAGAATAGGTGGTAAAAGCAATTGTTTTGGTGGCAATGAATTACAGAAGTAAATCATGGAAGGAGACAATCATCTCTGATTACTGAATCTTTCCAACCTCAGTTTTCCCCTCTTTCTCCCTCCCCTCAGTATATTACATAAAAATGAATTTGTAAAGAATAAAGGACCAGCCCTGAAATCAGGATGACCTGAGTTCAAATCTGGTATCAGACACTTAATACTTTCCTGGCTGTGTGATCCTGGGCAAGTCACTTAACCCCAATTGCCTCAGGGGGAAAAAGAATGACAGACTTGCCATTTTGGTTCATGTGTAATCTTTGTTATATAGCAGGGACAGCAAAAGGCCATTTCAATTGATTGTAGGAAGGAACAATATTCTAGTGCCCAGTATAACTTCTTATAAATCTTGTTTCAGGCTTAGCCATTACTAGGTTCTGTCTATACATGTGCATTGTCTTAATATTCAAGGTTAAAATTACATTTTGAGCTCAATTATCTGGATGTATTAGGCCACAGTGACTTTTTTTGGCTTAGCTAGCATTTACATATGGTTTTAAGATTTGCAAAATGCTTGACATCTATTATCTAATTTTATTCTTACAATAACCCTAGGAAATAGCTATCATTTTGTCTGTCTCTCCACCCACCTCCATTTTACAGACGAAGAAACTGAGGTTAAGAGTGATTAAGAGACTTGCTTAAGATCACAAAACTAGTATTATCTGAGGTAGGATTTAAATTTATAGTTTCTAGGCTTTATGTTTAATACTCTATCCATTGTTATACCTCTATGGAACCAAAGATTTTCTCTCTGTGTCATCCCCCCTTTCCTTTTTTCTCCTTCCCCCGCCCCACTTTTCTTTCCCTAAGTTTGGAGGAAAAGCAGGCATGATGGCATAGTGAATAGAGAATTTGCCTATGAAAAATACTGCTTCTGTGTCCTTGGATAGATCATTGTTCTAGGAATATTTCTAAGACTAAAAATCACTAAGATGGAGCCTACCTGCATTGTTTGAGAGTGTCCTTTCTAGGAAGTTGCTTGAACCAATTTATCCACATATCCATTCTCCATCCCTAAGTTGGCCCCCTAATTCATTTTTGTGAGCCAACCTTCAAGCACTAAACCCACCTTTTTTGCGTGAAGGGGGATAAACACCACATGTGAAGTTAAAGACAAGACAAGTGGTTCCTGTAAGTACCTCCTTGACTTGCTCCCACTGTTCACAAAAAGACACCAATGACAAGTCAGAAATTTTCCTGACAATGTGAAGCAGTCTCATCTTCTAGGAATCCTTACAAAGAATGACTTCTAGTGAGAACTCCTGAATGAGAAAGTAGAGTCCTTACAAAAACCATTTTATGGCTGAAGAAACCCTAAATGAAGGACTAGCTTTAATACCGACCTGACTCACAGTAATGATGTGAGGATTAATTAATTAATGACTGAAGCACTTTGAAAATACAAAGGACTATATAAATGTTAAATATTATTAAATGTTACTAGTCATGTTCATGCACAACCCTGATATTAATTTAAATTTCTAAACCTTATTATCAGAATGAAATGCATAATAATGAGCTTCTCCTAATAAATATTTTGTTTATGATGTATTTAGAGTAGTTTTATTTATCTAGCTGGGGAAAGTATAAATTATAGCAGGTGGCAAAAAGGTTGCTGCCTTTTCTTCATGATAATTAAAATGGAAATTTAGAGAAATATAATGAATATATTAGGCTAAAATCCTTTGTGTTTGAACAGCTGAGGTTCTCTGGATAACTCCATGCCAGCATTTGCTATTGTTTTTGGAGTTGTGACACCCTAATTTTTAGTTGTGCTGGTTTATTTGTTTGGTTTTATGATGTTGTTCCTTTTCCTAAAAGTGCTTTATGACATCTATTTCATCCTCAAATTAAAGAAAATTACATTTATTTATTTATTTTATTTTTTGGAGAAATGATCCCTTGAGATAATTAGAGACCCTAAGGTCTTACAAAATCAAGGCTGGGAACTCCTGTTCTATAGAACATGTATTGCCTGAGTCAAGGAGCATGGTGCTCTCATTGCTCTATCCACAGGGGAGGTGGATTGTTTATTTTGTCTTTCTATGGAGTGCCCTGGATCAGTAACTAACAATCTGAGAGCATGCTTAGGGGATGGTGATGGAGGATCATTTGTATTTCAATTAGAGAAGACCTGAGTGAAGTCTTGAGCTGGAAAGTATTCAAACATCTATTTATACATGACTTATCAAATGATTCTAGATGTTTATATTTAGGACACAATCAGCTTGATTAAACCCCTACAAGCTCTGCAGGCTCCATCAATGTACAATTGTGGAATTTTCAACCCTTGTCCTGGCAGGAAGACAATTTCTCCTGAATCCAGACACACCATTGGAGGATTACATATCATAGGCTGGGAACAGCCTAACCACTCTTTTGAGTCATGCAGGTGAAAAAATTAAGCTGATTCCCCAAACCCTTCTCACTGAGACCAAGCTTTTTAACTTGGAAAAATAGAGATTGTTAAATCAATCTAAGGAGCCCAGATGAATCTCTATGGTGTGTGTCTCTCTCTGTGTGTGTGTGTATGTGATTGGATGTGATTGTGTTTGTTTGTGTATGTGTTAGAGCCAGTTGAAACCTCAGCTCTTGTTAAATTTTCTGTGTGAGTATTTACACCTTAGAAATCAGCAAAAGCTACAAATCAGATCTTAATTAATTACTTTTGCTGATTCTTGCCTTAAAAATGATGGAGAAAATGATAATAAGGAAGATTTAATTTCAACGTATGCTGTGCAACTGGTTGTTAAACAATTGCCAGGATTCTCCTGATTTGAATATACTAAGACAGGGTTTCTTAAACTTTTCCCTATCTTGACCCCTTTTCTCCCAAGACATTTTTATATGATTCTAGGAATATAGATACATAAAATAGGTATACAAATCAAACATTTACTGATGATAAATCATAATTTCCTGACCCCCACATTCAGTTACATCATCACACATGGAGTTGTGATCCACTGTTTAAGAAGCTTTGCATTAGGATAATGCCAGGCTAGTGTCATCAGGCTCAAGGGATGACCAATGCATATTAGTTTTAGGATTCCAAAGAGCACTAGATGAGATACAGAGGGCTTTTCTAGAGTTATAGAAAAAGCATTTCTGAGTGAGAGTACTCAAAAATGATAGTGTTTTGATGATAATATCCATTCCCAATTTTATGTGAATTATAGCTTCAATAAATCAACCAGGATTTATTAAAGGTCTACTATACATGGATATTGTATCTATATATATATATATATATATAAAAATGAAATACTTCCTGCTCTCAAGATATTCATATTCTATTAGGGGAGTCAGACTATGCATCTAATAATATATTTATGTGTGCCTATGTGTACATATATATATGCACATACATGTATTTGTGCACATACACATATACATAGTCATTGGAAGAGGGAATGGATCAGGAAAGGCTTTGTGAAGCATTTAAGAGCAATTGGAAGGAAATAAGGAATTTCAAGAGGTATAAGTGAGGGGGCATGTGGGCAATAACAGTAAGAAAGTTGCAGAATGCATGAAGCAAAACAAAGTATATAATGGAATTGGAAAAGTAGATTGGAATAATGTTATGAAGGACTTTAAAAACAAAATAGAGGAGTTTATAATTTATCCTAAAGGCAATAATTCTACCACTTTGGCTATATTTGTAGAAAACATTGTTGTTGCTTTGGTATGAACCAGTGTTCTCACTGATAGCTTGTAGTCTTGCTATATACATATATACATACACACATATTATTATTATTATTATTATTATTATTTTTTGCTGAGGCAATTGGGGTTAAGTGATTTGCCCAGGGTCACACTAGGAAGTATTAAGTGTCTGAGGCCAGATTTAAATTCAAGTCCTTCTGACTCCAGGGCTGGTGCTCTATCCACTACCCTGCCTAGCCATCTCAGTCTTGCAATATTTCTTGGGACATCAAGGATTAAGTGGCTTGATGATAATTATACTATACACACATGTATATGTATATTTATATATGCATATATGTCTATATGATCTGAAGCTAAATCTTTCTGACTCAAAGGGATAGTCTACTATTCATTATCAATGTTCTTTTCTATACCAATGATTCTCAGTTCTACTTATTAGTCTTAACCTCTCTTCTAACTTCCAGATCACATTTTTGTTGTTGTTGTTATTAAAGCTTTTTATTTACAGAACATATGAGTAATTTTTCTGCATTGACCTTTGCAAAATTTTTTTTTGTTCCAAATTTTTCCCCTCCTTCCCTCCATCCCCTCCGCTAGATGGCAGGTAGTCTAATACATGTTAAATATGTTAAAATATATCATAAATCCAATATATGTATACATATCTATATAGTTATCTTGCTGCATAAGAAAAATCAGATCTAGAAAGAGAAAAAAAGAACAACCTAAGAAGGAAAACAAAATGCAAGCAAACATTCACAGAAAGTGATAAAATGCTATGTTGTGGTTCACACTCAGTTCCCACAGGCCGGTCTCTGGATGTATATGATTATCTTCATCCCTGAACAATAGGAACTAGTTTGAATTATCTCATTGTTGAAGAGAACCATGTCCATCAAAACTGATCATCATATAGTCTTGTTGCTGTGTATAATGATCTCCAGGTTCTGCTCATTTCACTCAGCATCAGTTCATGCAAGTCTCTCCAGGCCTCTCCAAAATCATCCTGCTGGTCATTTCTTACAGAACAATAATATTCCATAACATTCATATACCATAATTTATTCAGCCATTTTCCAATTGATGAACATCCATTCAGTTTCCAGTTTCTTGCCACTACAAAAAGGGCTTCCACAAACATTTTTGCACATGTGGGTCCCTTTTAGACTTACATTTTCAACTACCTATCAAACATCTAAAAATGGATGTTCTATAAATGTTTTAATCTCAATACATCCAAAACTAAGCCTATTATCTTTCCACCCAAACCCTTTCCTTCCACATTTCCCTACTGTTGTTAAAACACCATCACATCACCACCTTTCCAGTAATCCAATTTCACAAACTAGGAGTCACTCTTGGGATTCCTCATCCTCTCATCATCCTCTCCCCACAATCCAATCCATTGGATAGTCTCCATGATTCAAACTTCTCTTCTATCCACTAGGTTGACAAATTAATTTTTCTAAAGCACAAGTCTAATCCTGTCATGCTCCGTATTCAGTAAAACTCAGGAGCTCCTTGTTTCTTACAAGATCAATATAGAATCCTTTGGCATTAAAAGTTCTTCATAACTTGGCCTCCTAACTTTTTAGTTTTCCCACCTACTAATTGACACAATAATACTGGCTTTTTTGCACCAAACTCTTTATCAACCTCTTCAGAGTTCAATAATTGTCCAATAAGCCTGGAATTCTCTTCCTTTTCATCTCGTCTCTTGACCTCTCTGACTTCCTTCCCGTCACAACTAAATCCTATCTACTAAAGAAGTTTTCCTAATCTTCTTTAATGTTTGTGGCTTTGTTTTGTTGATTACCCCTAATTTATTATATATGCATATATATGTGCATGTGTATGCACATATATATGTATATATACACATGATATGTATCTGTATATATATATATATAATTTGTACAGTTATTTCCATATTATCTCCAACATTACACTATGAACTTCTTGAGAGTATAGATTCTTTTTTGCCTTTTCTGTATCTTGAGTGTTTGGTACAATGCTTGGTCCATCCTAATCATATATTGACTTACTACCTGATGCTATACAATGCCATCTCCCTAACTAGTTTGTATATGAAATACTAGTACCAATGTTTGTGGGCAAAAGATGAACTGAGGGGCTAAAATGATTCTAATACTAATTGTGCCCCTTATGCTAGGAGAAAAGGTCTATGAAAGAAAAAAAATATTAATTGCCATTAACAAACAGGCAAAGATGTGTACTTTGCATGTGGCAGGTATTTGATGAATATAGCTTGGTCTAGATAGAATGGAAAGGGAGAACTGGTAGAACAAATGATTTAGTGAAGAGAATAAGAATTAAGAGCACAAGATGGAAAAAGCAAGACAGAAAAATTGTTGCAAACTATGTCCCTAGAAAGAGACTACTTCAGATTTTTGAGTGGGATAAGTCAGCCACATTAAAGGCTCCCAAACTTTTTGAGTACAAATGTCCATTTTTCATATCCAACATTTCAGGGATGCCCAAGTCACAATGGTAATCATATTGGTATCTATTTTTGAAAATACCAGGTGGCATAAATTTGGCAATGCTCTTACATGTATTATCATAGGAGTATCTGCATACATTTGAAAAACAGTAATGCACCTATGTTGAGATGTTATTTACTCATTCTTCAGAAAAATGCACTTGCAATTCGGTCTAAATCTAGAAGATATTGCTTGTTAATAGAAAAGACCTTCCTTCTCTTTGAGTCAGGGTCTTTACAACCTGACTATCCAGCCTAATATACAGGATCAATAAATAAGGATATCTATTAATCCCAACAATAATTTAGCTTATCTGTTGCTTGAATCAATATCTTATTTATCTGTAAGTTGCCTAATTATATGTTTTTATATTCCTCATATCACAGGAGATTATTAAGTCTTAGAAGAGACATAGGATGTGATCAGGGAAGACTAGTATCTCTGGTATTAGAGCCTCTGGGCCCCTTTCAGGGTTGCTTTGGTGATCACCTGATCCACCTAACTCACTTGTGACTCTAAGAAGTTGCAGCATACACATGTACTGGGGCCATATGCTAGTAAATCATTTTGGCAGATGGGCTGAACCAGGTGGAGGGTGACCAAAGGGTCTCAAACCCATTACTAAACAAACCAAACATATAAAGACTTCCTAGGTGGAATGGGTGGATGAGAACAATTCATTCCAATGGCCATCACCAGTTGTCTTGACTCTGTCTTGCCACTGGACAATAATGACTCTGGAAGAGAGAGTGAGGCTAGTGATTTTGTGCAATTCTGCTTCACTTAAATCACCTTTATGCAAAAATAAAAAAAAACTTATATACTCTATGCTGGACTGACTGAAATGATTTGGATGGCTAATTTAAAAGTAGTGTTGTTGAGCAGTAAGGAGCAAAGCTGAATTGCCAATTCTAGGGCTTAAAGTAGAGAGTTTTATTGATGAAAAAAAACAGATCAGAGTCTTCTGTGGGGGTTAGGCCTCTACTAAAAGCTACTTACACAGGTT
Organism: Myrmecobius fasciatus; assembly: GCA_023553655.1. Lineage (NCBI taxonomy): Eukaryota > Metazoa > Chordata > Mammalia > Dasyuromorphia > Myrmecobiidae > Myrmecobius > Myrmecobius fasciatus. The sequence continues at coordinate 71,320 of JAJPUD010001507.1, read as the reverse complement.
ATGGCATGTGTAAACATGGATAAAAGAAATTAGACCTGAAACAATAGCAGGATTTATAGGTTTTATCAAGAAAGTCTAAAATTAAACTGCTGTTATTGATTTATCCAAAAGCTAATGATAATCACTTCTACTGAAAATCTGGAGAAATGGATTCTGTTATTCAAATCCTTTTTCCCCCAAGATAAAGTTGGAGACCATAAGATGATACAGACATACCCTTCAACTTGGCTGGAATAAATGCTGAAATAGACAAATTTCTCTCAGGGAAGCTTTAAAGGAGATTTATTTTAATTCTTAAATATTGTAAGAGGAAAGTTGGCTACAGGAATGTAAAGTAGTGATAGATATTTTTAAGGCATAGAAATTATTGTACAAACTAAAGGAGAATATCTCAACTCAACATAATGTAAAATTTATCCAAATATTACTGAAAAGTAAAATTATAACTTTTTCTGATACAATAATTGGAAAAGCACATGAATTCTGAAAAAGAAAGATCATACATTAACCCCATATTTATAATATAAGCAATCACAGAGAAAATAATAAAATTTAAACTTCTCACATGCATGGCTTTTGGGGATTATGAAAATGATATGATAAAATGGTTAAACAGAAACTGAAATGAACCCATGAACATCTTAAAATAACATAAATTGACAAGAAGTGTTATCATAAAAATATATCAGTATTATTTAAAACAAGTAACAGTACCTCCTACATACTCAAACAAAAGGGTCATGCTAAAAAGATTAATCAGCAATTCTTATAAATATGTAATTGGGAAAAATAATGGAATAAAGAAAAAGACCCTCAAAGGAAAACACATAGAAATTTGCCATAGACTGATTAGCAATTTCTGCTAACAAAAATAGAGTATCACAGTTAAATTTACACTTAATCAAATAAACAAATGATTTAATATTTGACAAGTATTTATTAGCCATCTATTACATACTCAGCAGGATTTCTAACAATAAAAATAATAGCCTTCAGCTTAAAAATTACTAGATATAGCAAAACCTTAAAGTAAGCCAGTCATTTTTAATATTTAGGAAGCTTATTAAATCTAGAGAATAAAAATGATTTAATATAAAATGAAAAAGTATAACAATAAGAGGAATAATTTTCCAACATTTCAGAAAATATGTGGTAAGAATAAAATACAAAAAACAAATAGGTATTATATTAATGGTGATGAAACATGGAACTTTGGTGAGATGATAAAGAAGATAATCCACATTATAGAAGTGAAAAAGAACAAAGAATCAATAAGCATTTATTAAGTCCCTACTATGTGAAAGGCACTGGGCTAGACATCAGAAATTTAAAGGCAACAATGAAACAATTTCTCCTCTCAAAGAACTTACATTTTATTAAGGCAAACAACAAGGATTGCTATAATTACAGTATATATAAATTACAAGTAAAGAAAATACACATAATTCAGAGAAAGGCTCTAACAGTAAAGCTTTAGAAAAGTAGCATGTAATAAATCTGTAAAGATAAGCTGGGAGTCAGTTTTTTCTTTAATTTTAATAATATTTTCTTTTTTCTCCATTCCATATAATTTTTAAGCATTCATTTTTCAAAATTGAGTTCCAAATTCCCTCCCCTCTCCTTCTTCACTGAAGTAGTAAGCAATTTGATATAGATTAAACATGTGCAATAATACAAAAAATATTTACCTATTAGTCATGTTGTGAAAAAAAAATACAGACAAAAAAGAACCAAAAAAGTAAAAGATAGCATGCTTTGATCTATACATCCTTGGGAATTGTCTTGGATTATTCTACTGCTGAGAATTCCTAAGTCATTCATAGTTCTGCATATAATACTACTGTTACTGTATACAATGTTCTCCAGGTTCTTCTCACTGCACTCTGCATCAGTTCATGTAAGTCTTTCAAGTTTTTCTGAAATCATCCTGCTTGCCATTTTTTTTAAATAGCACAATAGTATTCCATCACAATCATATACTCCAAATTCAGCCAAGTCTTAATTCATGAACATCCCTTCAATTTCCAATTCTTTGCCAACAGAAAAAGAGCTGATATAAATATTTTGTACAAATAGACCATTTTGCTTTATTTTAATCTCTTTGGTATATAGATCTTATAATGGTAATGGTGTACAGAATTTTATGGCTTTTTGGCATAATTCCAGAATGGTTGTATCAGTTCACAACTTCACCAACAATGTATTTGTATCCTAGCAGTGCTTGGGTGAATATTCAATAAAGTCAAAAGCAATTGAAAGATTAAGAAAGGTGATTAGATTATGGGATGATTGGTATGCCTACATATATATATTGTTTGTGGATAGTTGAATGCATGGTGTCTCCCTGTTACATTAAGAGCTCCTTAAAAGCAGGGACTGTGATTTTTGTTTTTGTTTTTCTTTATATCCCTGATATTTACAAAAGTCCCAGGAATATAGTGGAAATTTAATAAACTCTACTCAACTGACTAGTAACTTTTCACAAAGAAGCTTGAGTTAAATACTCAAGGATTTGGGAAGCCAGTTAGGGTAGAAGAAATGAAGTCAATCTGTCAAAAACAAACAATAACAGGAGAATATGCTTTTAAATTAAAATTTTCAAATTATGTACATATGTAATAATCAATGATTTATAACACTTTACTAGACAAAATGAATGGTAGCCATTGAATAGAAATCAATTGATCACCAATCCCTTAGCTAATTATGCAAAGGGAAAGGCAATGTGTCAATAAGTAGAAATGAAGAGCACGATGAGGTTATATAATCAAAAATCAACTGAAGTTCTGGCTGAGGAATTCAGGCAAAGCAGGTAGGTACTGCTTTCAATGCTTTCAGATCAATATTATCTTTTCTTCAACACCTGGGGATTAAAGAAAAATTGTAAATTTTCAAAGGGACCCTGAGGCTAAACTATCCTATTTGGATAGTGAATAAGTAAAAACTAGTCCAATGTACCATTTCTAACAGGCTCCAGATATCTTCACATGGTTCTCTATTCACCAGGACTTATATGACTACCTCTTGTTATTTTACCTGTCTCTGAGTATTTACAATCCCCCTCCCCACTTCTACTTCCCTTACTGTGTAGGAACAATAATCAAGTCAATATCACCATTACCAATTCCAAGAGCTTTATGATATATTTCCATGTGGGTCTACTCACAATCCCTAAGACTTCCTGTAATAAAACACTTTTTAGTCACCCCTCCTTCTAATTTAGTACTTCCTCATTAGAATGAAAACATCTTGAGGACAGGGGCTGTTTCACTTTTCTATAAGAAACCTCTATACTTATCACAGTGTCTGACACATTTTAGGTATAAAATAAACGCTTTTTGTTTCATTAATTGAATGTATTTAAGAAGAAAGATAAGATTGAATGTGGACATTATCATGGTTGCAGTAAAAATAGGAAAAAAAATGATAATTAAGAAAATTACATTATGCTAAAATATTCTAGAAAATGAATCTATATAAATACTATATATACATACACATAGATGTAATATATATGCATATATATATTATGCACAGAAATACATATATCTATATAACATATTTAAATATTTAAAGGAAAAGCTGATTGAATTAGAGGAAGAATAACATAGCAAAACAATTATAGTGTGGAACTTTAATGTATCTCTTTCACACCTAAACATTTCTTATGCAGAAAACAATAACAATAAACTTAAAAACTTAAAAGGAAACAAAAACAATGTTTAAAATTTCATTTTTTTTTAAAAAAAAAAGAACTTACAAAGAATTTCAGGAAATTTAGAGTTAATAGATTTCTGGTGATTACTGACTTTACAAAGGGAGGAATTTCCAAACCTTTTTATAAATGTACATGGCATGTTTATAAAAATTGATCCCATATTGGGGCATAAATATATAATTCTAAGTTCAGTAATAATTAATGTCCCTGAGAGTTGCTTTATGGAAGTTTTGTTCTAACTCACTCTTGCCAAGATGGTCAAGCTCTTGATCTTTGCATATAAGAACAAGGAAATGAAGTTCATCTGGAACAACCAGTTCTTCCTAAAGCTTTACTAGCTCTCTGAGATCCCTACTTCTCTTTCTTGATGTTCTCTGACCATTCCTTTAAGTATACATCCTAGAATTTTACCAAAAATCAATGTCAAGTGTACTGGTCTATATAGTTTGATGATTACTTTCTTCCCTTTCTTAAAAACTGGGGCAACACTTATTCTTTTCCAATCCTGTGATGTCTCTTTTGTTTTCCAGAATATTTCAAAGACCATTGTCAGCAATCATATTTACCATTTTTTCAGCCTTTTAGAATATAGTATATGGATTTGGTAACATTAAGTCATAAAGCACAGTTAGTTTCTTACTATCTACCTCCTTATCTTGGGCATCAATCCCTTCTTATTTATTTTGTTCTGTCTTTGCCAATCCAAAGATGATTCTCCTTTACAGAGAAAACAGAAACCTAACAAGAATTAAAGTCTTACTATTTTTCTGTTTTCTTTTGTTATTATCCTATCCACCTATCCCCTATGTGGATCTCCCTGTTTTCTCTAATAAAGCTTAAATTGAGTACTTTATTGTTCTTAGCTTTTTCTTAACAGTATCTTGCAATATAGTAGGTACTTAATATGTTTGTTCAATTGAATCAAAATGTTGAGGGATATTTTTCTGCAGCCTTTTTCTTTCCATTGTAACACACATGCTGATTACTTCATTTAGTTAAATATTTTTATTTCTTATATAATCCTGTGGTCAGTTAGAGCAAGGTGGAACAAGTAGAACTGTTAAAGACAAGTGACAGCTTCCCACAAATTCTTCATTTTTTTGTTATAGATATTGGGATAATGGTATTACGTGGCTAATATCTTCTCTAGAATCAAGAAATGTTAGCAAATGGTTGGCACTTAGGGTTACTATCTGCATTTAGTCTGCAAATTAATATTTCCAGCCAATAACAATTAAGCCCTTGTTATATGCTGAGCAATGTTCTTGGGATAAAATTTAAAAAAAACTAAATAAAACCCAGTTCTTATCATAAAATAGCTCCAATTCTAAAAGGAAATTATAAAACTAGAACAAACAACTGTAATACAAAGTGATATATGAAAAGTACTTAAGAGATATGCAAAACATATCCAAGGTAGTAGGAAGAATTATTATTGACTGATGTTGGGCAAGGAAAAACTTCTTGGAGAAGGCACCATTTGATCTAGGACTTCAAGGCTTAAGATACAGGATGACAGAACAGGTATTAACCTCACTTCAGACCAAGAATACCAGGTTTCAATTCTACCTCTGGATAAGTACTAGCTATATAATCCTGGTCAAGTCATTTAACTTCTCAGTAGTCTAGGTCAGTGGTGTCAAACTTAAATAGAACCAGATCCCTGAAGGTTACACATTGCCTTAGAAAATAAGAAAATAATAATATCTAGGTTGTATTTTTATTTATTTTGTTAAACATTTCCCAATTACATTTGAATATTGTTGGGAACATATGGTAGGAGCCATGAGTTTGACATCTCTGCTCTGGCAAGTCTGTAAGTTCATTAATTTTAGAGAAAGTCTCCAATTACAATGGCAAAGGGTTTCTTTACTTGGGAATCATAGTTCCAGTCATCATTCCCTCCCTTAATTATAGTATCCATTTTCATTGCTATCCTCAATAGTTTAAATAGGTGAAAATGTAATGAGAGAGATGAAGATCCTAAATATTGGAGAAAGGCTGAACAAAGGGCCAGAGGTGAGGCAGAATGTGCTTTATATTGGAAGTAGCTAATTGTCTGATTTGGCTGAAATATGAAGGGGAATAATGGAAATAGTGGAGGATAAGGCTGGGAAGATGCCACCATGTCAGATTATGGAGTGGCTTAAATATCAATAGATCTATGGATTGTAAACTCTCCATCATGAATGATAGGCAATTAATAATTGATTTTGAGTCAAAAAATGATACAATTAAATGGCAGTTTAATTAAAAGAGTTGTAATTATTCCTCATTCTCAATATCATGAAAATTTGAACATGCTCTATTCCAAATAAAGTTTCTGAAAGGAATAGTAGGGTTCAACTCTAAAAGGAATGGCAGGATTAAATCTGATACAAGACTGAGGTGGACAAGGTCTGCCATGGGTTCACCACTGACTGCTTTCTCAGTTCTATCAAAACTATCCACAGAACACTCTAAACATTAATTAAGAGAACACAATGGATAACAAAAATGAAAATACCTCTTCATTGCATGAATATGGAAATCTTGCATACCTGCAATATCTCACTGAGGCTACCAGTGGACAGAGCTTAGAAAAACCTGGTGTTACTCAAATACTTTTGGTGTAATGAACTAAAAGGAAGCGCACACACCCAGAGAGGGCAAAAGACAAATTGTAAGCATTGAAGCATAGCTTGAAGCTCTGTGATCTAGCAATGGACAATCAAGAAATAGATATAGTAGGCAGACTCACCTGGGAAATAGCTAACAAGGCTGGAATAACTCTTTTGGAGTAAAGGCCACTGTGAGTGTCTGAGGCACTTTCACAAACAGTGACTGGCTCTAAAAATAGATTCTTCATTCATGAAGCAAAGTATAATACTCATATTTCCACTATTGGTCTCAATTCTCTCTTTTTAGCCTTCATAGACATCATCAATACCATCACTTACATTGTCATCACAATGAGAAATCCATTTGGATGAGGCATGGAATGGATAAAGAAAGGCAAGGCAGAGAGTAGTAAAAGGTTATTGCCCTAACAAAGATTTCTAATGTAAATTCATTAAAAATGAACTGAAGTTCTGGTTACCAGAACTGAGTTAAATCCCTGAAATAACTGTATCTTGGAGGAAGTATGGAATGAAATGAACATGTGCGTCCTGTTTCTGTTTTGCTATGAGTCTTTGTTTCCATTTTTGCATTTGCCCTTCCTAGTTTTACTAATTTTACATCTTTTATGTTAGCTTTTGAAAAAGATAAATAAAAAGATCTGCATGTGCTTGTAGTTTTACCTATATGAGTATCTTGACCATTGCTCATCTTTGACTAGCCCAATAAAGGCTTAAATACTCATATCTCTGCTTCTGAGAAAACTCTCTTTTACCTCTTATGTATTGACCCTGAACTTACCATGCAGATTATACAATTTTTTTGTACTTTTGGCCTAAGAAAATTGCATTTATAGTTGAGTTCCATTAGAAGCCTTCATGCATGATTGAGCATGTTTATATTCTTTCTGTTTTATCCAGTTCCTTGATTCTAAAACTCATCTCTGACTCAGTGATATGGCAAGCATTTTTTTTCTTAACAAAAGAATTTCTAAGTAACTTAAAATAGGCAAAGCAGGAGGAAAGAAGTGGGCATCATATGTAGATTATTTCTCACAAGTAGCTAAATTCCTGGAATTGAAAAACATCCAATTAGGTATTTTGAAATAACTTCTGGCTGTATGATCCCAAATATTCAGATGACAAGTGAAAAAGTCAAGCAGACAGCCAATTTAATAATTCCCAGAATTGTACAGGTGGGATCTATGGTCAGGGATCTAGATATATCTGCAAAGAGCAAAGGACAAAAAATGAAACAAAAAACTCTAGATGCTAATTGCAACAAAAATAAATCATAATGGATTTTGATACTGTAGCACACCATACTTTCCACAAATGGAGAATATCATTATCAACATAAAATAAAAATATTCTATTCTGGTAATTACATTTTTTTTCAGTACATACTTAAGTTCTGGTATTAAATAAAAGCATTTATAAAATTTTAAGGATCACAATCTTCTTATTCATTTTAGAAAATAATATTTGAATATATTGTCTGAAACTTCTAGATATGGGGCAAAAGCTATCAATGGACAAGACTCAGATATATGCCAGATAAATTAACTATGTCTTTTAAATTACTAGCCAGATTAGAACTAGTTACTCAATCAAAAAGCACTATAATTTATATTTCTTTGATTTGTTGTTGTTGTTCAGTCATTTCAGTCATGTTCAACTTTCTGTGGCCTCACTTGGGATTTTCTTGGCAAAGATATTGAAATGGTTTGCCATTTTCTTTTCCAACTTTTCTTCTTCATTTTTGTCTTTTTTTGGTTAGGCACTATCCAACTTTGCTTTGTTGTGTCCTTAAAGCAATATATGTTTATTGGAAAAATGGGGGGGGGGAAGCCATGAGCAATCTCACAATTAAAGAATTTTGGCATTAGAAGGGATCTAAGTAGCAAATTTTCCCCAAATAATCCCCACGACATATTTCAAAAAGAGCTTTTCTAGTCCTGCTTGAAGACTCCCAATAAGAGAGAAACTTCATTACATTACGGAAAGCTCATTCCACTTTTAGGCAGCTCTAAATTTTCCCTGAAATTGAATCTAAATTTGCCTTTTCAATTTCTATCCATTACCCCTGATCATGCCTTTAATGCCAAGCAGAATAATCAGAATACCATAAAATACCCCTTTAGTAAGTGAAGACAATAATCATGCCATCCCTAAATTTTTTTTGATTCTTGGCTAAACATTTGTAGTTTAATTGATTCTCAGTTGGCATGGACTTTGGGTTCTTCATCATTTTGATTTCCCTTCTTAGGATTCTCTTAATCAATCAACAGAACTTTATTAGGTTGCTACTTAGGGCCAAGCACTGGGGATACAAAAAGAGGCAAAAAAAATAGTCCTTACTTTCAAAAAGCTTACAATCTAATGAAAAAAAAAACCATGCAAATAAACATACATATAAAACAAGCTATATTCTTTTTTTGTAATCTGGTTTCTACCAGTTGATTGATTTTTTTAATTAAAGCTTTTTATTTGTATAACATATGTATGGGTAGTTCCCCAGCATTGATCTTTACAAAGCTTTCCATTACAAATTTTACCCCCAGTCCCCTCCCCTCCCCTAGATGGCAGGAAGTCCACTACATGTTAATAATGTTGAAATGCTTGACAATTTATGCAAGAAAAATCCTATCTACAAGAAAAAAAGAAAATCAGAGAAAGGCAACACAATGCAAGCAAATGTCAATAGAGATCATGAAAATGTTACGTTGTGGTCCATATTTCATATCCCTCTCTCAGGGTGTATATGGTTTTCTTCAGTGAACAATTGGAACTGGTTTGAGACAATTCTTTGTTGCAGAGAGCCATGTCCATCAGAATTGATCATCATGTAATACTGTTGTTGCTGTGTATGATGATCTCCTGGTTCTGCTCGTTTCACTCAGCATCAGTTCATGCAAGTCCCTCCAGACCTCTCTGAAATTGTCCTGCTGGTCAAAACAAGCTATATTCAAGATAAATAATAAACAAATGAGAGGGAAGGTACTAAAATTAAGAGAGATTAGGAAAGGCTTACTATAGATGGTAGGATTTTTGGTTAAGACTTTAACAAAATTTAGGAATTCAAAAGGTAGTGATGAAAAGAGAGAGCATTTCATCATGTGAAATAATTGGAAAAAAAATTCCTGGAGCTCAGTTTTTCAAAAATATTCTTAAATTATAATGCCCAGAATTGAACACAGTTCTCTATGCTTTGACCATGGCAGAGCATCAAAAAGGGATTATAACTTTCTTATTTCCACAAATTATACCTTTCAACTTAGTTTTTTTTTTTTTTGGTCACCAAACCAAAATATTGGTTTATATTGCACTTGGCAGTTCACTGAAACTCTCAGATCTTTTCAGGTAAACTTATACCTAAATATGTCTCATTAATCTTATATTTCTGAAGTTGATATTTTAATTCCAAATGTAAAACCTTTATATTCAGCCATATTGAATTTCATTTTACTAGACTTAGTCCAGTATTCTAAGAGATAATCCAGAACTTTTTGGTTCTTGACTGTCATCTAGTGTGTTAGCTATTCTTCCCAGTATTATGTCATCTAACAATTTGATAAGAATGCCATTTGTGCCTTTACTGTAGATTTTGATAATATAGGACCAACCACAAGTCCCAGGGTACTCTGTGGGAGAACTCATATTAAGTTGGTATTGAAAGATTCATGACAAATCTTTGATTCTAGTCTTTCCACCAGTTCTAAACAAATATAATTGCATCATTGCCTAACCCACATAAAAGAGAGAGACATTTTCCCACAAGCATAGGGTGTACTTCTTTTTCAAATGTCTTGTTGAAATCCAGATAGAAAGAAAGTCTCTAAACTTAATGATATAATATTAATTTTAATGGGGGGGAAGACACATAGAAAAGCTGAAAAGAATGGAGTGGTGGAGACAAAAGATGTTTAGCATGGAATTATGGTAGGGGAAATTCATAGGGCAGCATGAAAAGAAATGGAAGTAGTCTGAGCACTTTCCTTAAAAGGAGAAATGAAAGTTCCAAAAGGAGCCAACTAACTATTTTACTGGTGAGTAAATTATAGTTATATAATTTTAAAAGGGGGAGAATTCTGGTAAGATGGTGCAGTAGATTGGTAAATTTCAATCTCTCTTATTTTCTTTCACAAATAGAACAAATTTGTGCCTCAGTGAGAACATAAACTGGGAAAAAATCAAGAAGACTTGGGGAAGAATGAGGGTCCCCCCCCATATAATCGAGAAGATCTGAAGAAAGATCCTAGGCCAAGATTAACCTTGTCTGAAGTACAAACATCTCCTGGCTAGTTTTGCAGAAACGTCAAGTGGGGATCCCTTGGGTTAGCTGAGTATGACTGGGGCCTAAGCAAGAAGCACAGACATTTTTACCTCCTGGACAGTGAGGGTTTGAGTTTGGGAGGACTAAGTGAACCTTGACTGATCACAAACACCAGCCCCAGCTATGCTGCTGAGATAGGGCCCTGTGTGAGAAGAAATCAGCACTGGGTGAGTGCAGTGCAAGTGTGACAGGGACACTGCTGGTTGTGGTCACTTACAGGAGGGTGGAGCTCTTGGTTTGGAGTTCCTGATCAGAGAGGAGAGCTAAAGGGAAGCTTGAGGCACAATCCTTTCCTCCCCATGATTAGAGGTGCTTAGAATAATATTTTTAAAAAATGAACTGACAAGAAGAAAGAACCCCATCATTGAAACTTATTATGGGAACTGGGGAGATTGGGGTTCATCTTCAGAGGAGAGCACTTTAGTAAAAAAATTTCTATTCCAAATAGTAATGTGAAATGGCTCCTTGCCCAGAGAAAATTTATAGAAGAACTCAAAAAATAATTCAAAAATGAAATGAGAGACATTGAGGAAAAACTAAGGGAAAAAATTAAAATCATCCAAGAAAAACAAGATTATGAAAAAAAAGTTAACCAATTAGAAAAGGAAATACTTTGAAAATTAGAATTGGGCAAGGGAAAGCCAGTGAAGCCAGGAGAGACCAAAAAATAACAAAATGAATTATAAAAAATAAGAAAATAGAAAAAAAGTGAAATATTTTATATGAAAATGACAGTTATGGATCAAGAAAAGAAAATATAAGAATAATTGGACTACCAGAAAGTTGAGATAAAAAAGAGAACCTTGACACAAAAATGCAGGAAATGATCCTAGAAAACTGTGCTGGAATGATAGAACATGAAAGGAAAGTAAAAATAGAAAAAAAATCCACCAAATGCCACCTAAAAAAGATCCTTTGTGGAAAACACATTCTTGCTAAATTGTATTGCTAAATTTCAAAACCCCTAGATCAAAGAAAAATTTTTGCAAGAAACAAGAAAAAAACTATTCACATATGCTGGAGCTACAATTATAACTGTACAAGAGTTATCAGCAGCTACAATAAAAGACCACAGGTCCTGGAATCATATCTATAGAAAAGAACTACACCTGTGGCTAAAAATATCATATCCAGCAAAATTTATGTATAATTTTGAATGAAAAAAAAAGAACATTCAATGAACTTGCAGTTTTCCAGGACTTTCTATCAAACAATCCTGAAGTTAATAGAAAATCCAACATATATGAGCCAATATTAAATATCAATTTCAAGGAACTCAACAAGGACAAACTGTTTAAAAACATGGATAAATTGTTTATGTATTTTTACATGGGAAATGTATACTTTATGTTTAAGATTTACATCAATAATAAGATAGCTCAAAAGAAAGATTGGCAGAATAAAAGATAAAATATCAATCATGTTATACAAATGAGGTGCAGAGGAAGAACTGGCACAGAGGCATTAGAGGGGAGAGGAGGACTTGTAGTTCTGAACACCTATTCATATCAGGAATGGGTTTAACAGGGAACACTAAATATATACCATGCAAAGTAAAGCATCCTCCAAAATTTATAAAAGAAATAAGGGGGAAAGGATGGGTGAATGGAGATACAAAGAGTGAGGGAAGAAGGCAAAGGAAGGATCCCTGGGTGTTGGAAAGTTAAGTAATAACAAGCCAAGTTTTGGAGCAGAATTTAATTAAAAGAGTCAGCAGGGATAGGAAAGATATGGGTGTGTATCTGGGGAGTGTGTATGTGTTAGTGTGTGTATGTATGAATACATCTACATATATATACATAAATATATCTTTTCTTAACTATTAGCTTGGGAGTGGTGGTGGGAATGAAAAAGAGATGTGTGTATGTATATATGTATATTATATAATATACAATAATTATAATAATATAATATTATGTATATATCCTTTCTTAACTGTAGTCAGCTTGGGGGTAATGGGGTATAATGTAAGGAGGAAAAATAATAAAATAAAAAAAAGTATGCAGCAGAGAACAAAAGAATAATTTACAATGAATAAAGAAAAGATGGACACTCATTAATATAATTTCTTCTATATATATGATTATATATACACATATACATATATATGTATACCTTCTTAAACTGGTATTTGTTGTTATGTATTTTGAATCCTCCCCAATGTTCTGCTGGGCATATGATAATGCTCTCTTTTGTTTTATTTCATTTTGTGTAGTATTGCTTTTCTGTTTTTCTTTTCTTTTATTCTATTTCTTCAAATAAAATAAATTTGATAAAAATTTTTACAATGTCAAAGAGCTAATAAATTTCAGAGCTTGAATTTGAAATAATTTGTCTTATAGTAGACTGGGAGATGGGAAGGTGTGAGTTCAAATCCTGTTTTGGACATTTACTATCTGACCCTAAGTAAGTTACTTAATTGCTCTTAGCCTTAGTTATCTCATATGTAAAATGGAAATAATATCTATTTCCTAGGGTTTTTAAAAGGAGGATAAAGTACTTTGCAGACCTTAAAACTATATATCAGTGCTATATATTATTCTTAAAATAGGTCAGTAAAAGCACTAGATTTGCAATCATAAGACCTGAATTTCATCCTTTTCCAAATTTCTTTTCATGAGTCCTAAAATATAATCTCCTATCCCCAATTATACCTCAGTTTGTATAATTTTCTCTATCTGGAATAAATACCTTCTTGTGCATATTGTTATGTTTCACTCATCCTCCTGTTTTACTCTCTTTTGTAATTTTTAATTTAATTTTTTTTCTTTTAATATACATTATTTTGTGGATCATGTTGGGAGAGGAAAATCAGAACAAAAGGCAAAAATCATGGGAGAGAAAAAATAAACAAAAAAAGTCAACATAGCATGTGTTGATTGAATTACATTCAATCTCCATAGTTATTTTTCTGGATGCAGATGGCATTTTCTTTCCAAACTCTATTGGGATTGCCTTGGATCACTGAACCACTGAGAAGAATCAAGCCTTTCATAGTTGATCATTGAACATTTTTGATATTATTGTTTATAATGTATTCTTTGTTCTGCTTTTTTTTTACTCAGCATCAGTTCTTGTAAATCTTTCCAGGTCTGCTTTCTAAAATCATCTTGTTCATCAATTTTTATAGAACAATGATATTCTGTTACCATCGCAACCACAACTTATTCAGTTATTCCCCAATTAATGGACATCTGCTCGTTTTCCAATTCTTTGCTACCACAAAAAGAGCTGCTACAAACATTTTTGCATATATGAATCTTTTCCTCCTCCTTTATAATTTCCTTGAAATACAGACCCAGTAGTGGCACTGCTGGATTGAAGGGTATGCACAGTTTGATGGGCTTTTTGGTCATAGTTCCAGATTGCTCTACAGAATGGTTGGATCATTTCACAACTCCACCAATAATGTATTAGTGCTCTAGTTTTCCCATACCTCCTCCAACATTTATTATTATATTTTCCTGTCTCTTTAGCTAATCTGAGAAGTGTGAGGTAGTACCTCAAAGATCTTTTAATTTGCATTTCTTTTATCAATAGTGATTCAGAGCATTTTCCCATATGACTATAGATGGCTTTAATTTCATCTAAAATTGTTTATTCATATTCTTTGACCATTATCAACTGGGGGAATGACTTGTATTCTTATCAATTTGACACAGTTCTTTATATATTTCAGAAATGAGGTCTTTGCCAGAAACACTGGCTATAAAGATTTTTTCTCAGCTTTGGACTTCCCTTTTAATCTCGTTTCTATTGGTTTTGTTTATGCAAACCCTTTTTAATTTAATGTAATAAAAAGTTGTCCATTTTGCCTTTCATAATGTTCTCTAGTTCTTCTTTGGCCATAAATTCCCCCCTTCTCCAAAGATCTAATAGGCAAATTACCCCTTGCTCTCCTAATTTGCTGATGGCATTATCCTTTATGCTCAAATCATGTACCCATTTTGACTTTATTTTGGTATGGGGTGTGAAATGTAGATCTATGCCCAGTTTCTGATATTATTTTCTAGTATTCCTAGTAATTTCTGTCAAAGAGTGAGTTTTTAATCCAAGAAGCCTGAGTTTGGGGGTTTATTAAATATTAGAATAAGCCTTGATTATTGTGTCATGTTTATCTAACCTATTCCACTGATCTCCCACTCTATTTCTTAGCCAGTACCAAATGGTTTTTATGGCTGCTGCTTTATAATACAGTTAGATTTGCTACTGCTAAGACTCCTTTTACTTTCATATTAAAAACTTGCTTCTCAGATCACTTTGTCTCAGATATATATATATATATACATATATATACATATATATATATATATTTGTAAGTCAGGCTTTTCATAAAACTTTGACATCCAAGTAGAAACACTAATACAAGGACACTATCTGAGGACTACCTATATCTGATTTCATTTGTGGACAAGTTATTCTTCCTAGGGTCATAAAATATAAGATAATTCTTCCCTGAACCAGTAATCAAAGCTTTTTATCCTAGACAGCACATCAGAAACTCAAGTAATAAAAGTAAAATCAGTATGCCATCTAGAGCTTTAAAAGTATTGTGTTTTAGTACCTGTAGTCCTGCCAGACAAACATACCATAAGCAAAATTCAGATTTGGCTGCTAGCA
This sequence comes from Myrmecobius fasciatus, assembly GCA_023553655.1. Classification (NCBI taxonomy): domain Eukaryota; kingdom Metazoa; phylum Chordata; class Mammalia; order Dasyuromorphia; family Myrmecobiidae; genus Myrmecobius; species Myrmecobius fasciatus. Next base: position 56,049 of record JAJPUD010001507.1, on the reverse strand, counting down.
CACTGCACTACTTTCTCCTCTTTCCTCTATGTTCTCTTCTCTTTACTTGTACAGCCGACTGCACCTGGTGCAGTTCCTCATCATCACTTCATCCCTGTAGTATCTCAATAACTTTTTTAATTGGTCTTCCTACCTCATGTCTCTCCCATTAGCTTCTACTCAGCTTCTAGCATGATCTTTCTAAAATACAGGTCCAGCTATGTTACTCTCTTATTCAAGCAACATTTGAAGTTCACTATTATCTCCAACATCAAACAAAATCTCCGTTTTGGCTTTTGAAGTCCCTCATAACTGACCTCTTTTATTTTTTCCAGTCTTTTTACATTTGACTCCCCTCCATCCATTCTTTAACCATTTGAATTGAACTTTAAAGTACAAGTATTTGAGCAAAGGTCAACCCAATCATATGGAGTGGTGAGGGTTCCTGCAAATTTCTATAATGTATAAATTGATTTTTTGTTGTTTTTAGTACATGAGAAATTCCACATGATCATTTCAAAATTGTCTTGTTTGTCTATGCTTCTTTTTATTCTTTTCTGAGTATTTAAAGATGCTTCAATGAATGGTTCTCTTTTCCTATTTTTCTTTGTTTTTACAAAATTGTTGTGGTGGATTCTTCATTCTTAAAGAGGACCCAATGGCATCACAAGAATTATGTCTTGACTTGCTCATGCATTGGATATGTATAGGGCAGAACTGCACAGAGAGGTCAGTTTCACTCTGTTCTCCAATCATTGAAGTCCAGTGGCAAGATGACTCTTTATGGACTGGGATGCAGTCATTGATCTTGGACTCTTTAAATTAAAATCTTTCTCATGTCTTAGTTTGAGGTCATGCCCATTGAATGACTAAGAGTTGGGTACAAATTGAGTCAAAAGATGGCTCAATTTATCATCACAAAGATATTAATCTAACAATGACTTTGTTGAGGAACTACTACAAATATTGGTATCCCTAATCTACAGGTAAAGAAATTAAAGCTCAGGGAAGTAAGAAGACTTGGTTATAACACAGTGTTATTAAATATCTAAGGAGGGATTCAAACACAGGTCATCTGACTCAACTCTAAAGAGTTGAAATTTCATTTGATGGGCAATAGTTATTGGAAATTTTATTATTATTTTTGTTATTTTATCAGAAGAGCAATTTGGTTAGGTCTGTGGCAATACTTTGGATGGCTATTTAAAGTCCATTGCCAGGGAGTATGATATTTTCACAGAAAAAGTGGAAATACAGCATAGCTTAGTGAAGTTATTATGGATATTTCTGAGAATGAGATTCAACTGATTTGATATTTTCATCACTAAAATTGAATACTTCTTTGAATGGCTACACTTACCAATAAATAAAAGCTATTAAGCTTACCAGAAGGTTGACACCACCCATAGCAAGAGGAAAAACAATTCTGAACAAGTTTTCTTAATCACATATTCCCCACCAACAATTCAATTTAGTCAGTGATATTTCACTGCAGCACCAATCCTTAAAGGTTTTTTTCAGCTTTAGAAAATTATAATTTCTGAGCAGCTAAAACTTGAGAAATAAAAGACATCTTGCTAGCATAATTTATAAAGCATTCAGTGGTTAAAATAAGAAAAAAAATTAGCCTTTGAGTGAAACTTAAAACACGTTTGTCAAAAGCTAGCAGCCAAAACACAGGAAAGCAATTTATCCAAAATTAGATTGCTTTGAAATACTAAGGTTAATGGAATCAGGGGAAGGAAAAGGTGTTGAGATAATTTTGTATAGTTAAAACCTTCAACCCAGATTGGAGATAATCTGAGTTAAGTATATGAACATTAACATATCTCTTAAAATGTTCTAAACAATTCATAGTGGTTAGGGACAATTTCTAAGAAAGAAAAGGTCATAGGCTAACTGATTTTTTTTTTTGGAAAAAAAATCTACTAGCAGTACCAAAGTACTTTGAAAACCTCTTGGAGAGACTCTTTCCCCACTTATTTAAGGAAATTTCACTTAAAACAGAGGCCAATATGATGAAAATATTCAGGCCACAAATCAGGATTACTTGCAGAATTCAAGAAAAACTGGGTCGTCACCCTGGGTCATCATAGTCCCATTGATGTTTCCACAATGCAGAACATCTGCAAAAGTTCACAGAAAATAATGTTCTTAGGAAATTATTAGATATTTAACCCTGGAACAAAGTGAGATTCTGAATTTTGTATATTTAAAGGTGCTTCAGAATGAAGTGTCGGATCAGCAAGATATACAGATAACTTGCTTAGATCTATATATCTAGTGTTTCAAATTTCCATGGGAGATGACCATTTGTAGTTTTGTTTCTAAAAAGAGCTAAAGAAAGGTAGTTCTGTGTTCTAAGTCAATAAGAAGAGTAGTTCTATGTTCACAAAAATAATTTCATTCCTTTATCCCATCTTTAAGAATCAATAATCTTTTAAAGTCAGGAAAAAATGAATTTGGCATGGTCACTTTTATATATATATATGCATATATATGTCATATATATATATATATATATATATATATATATATATATATATATATATATGTACTGTCTTGATCCCCAGGAAACTAGAAGATATAAATTAAATGCTCTCATACCCATAACTTCAACATTTCTACCTCAAAAAATAATATCATTTAGGAGAGAATCTTGTTCAGTCATTTACAAATAGTCACTTTTGTAAACCAAGAAATAGCCTTGTTTTAAAGAATCACTGACATTGTTGTTCTATTGTCACCTGCTAGTAATTGAAAATGTGTTTCTGCCAGCTCCACCTAAGATGGAATGTAATTCTTTCTAAGATCTTGATCTCAAATTGGTAGAAAGAAAGTCAAAGAGGAAAAGAAAGAAGCCCTTACTTGTTCTCTGCACTAGTAATTTTGCTACTGCCCTTTCTGATAATGTAAGGTATTATTCTTACTGATTCCTGGATGGCAGTAATAGGTTTCTTTCTCTTCCCACCCTCCCTTCATAGCTCTGTTTTACCTTATTGATTTGGAAGTATGTAGTTTTCTGATATTAAAATACAAACACACACACATACCCTTATGGTTTACTTTAAAATAATATCCAGAATACTTTATAGAGAGCATCTCTAGGTAATAGATGGGACTACTCATTTGCTGAGCTGCTCAAATCTGTTTCCAAAGGAAACCTTGAAGCTATTGTCCTAAAACATGTGAAATCTTCATGACCCACAGGATAATAATGATTACAGTCAATAAGTCTTAAGTGACCTCAGGATCATAGAAACAGGAGAAGAGCTCAAACTATTAACCCTCCCCTCAAAGATTGTATTGCCACCCAAATCCGTAAGATGCTGTAAGATCAGTCTTTCTCTCCCAATATTTCAAGCAGAGTAAATAGAATTCTGATGACACTTGTTATACTCCCAGAGTTGTGAAGTATTACAGAAAATATTGAAGAATGCACATGCATCATGACTGTTCATGAGTTTCATTTCTACTGTAGTCAAGGAGAAAAAAAGCTTCAAGTCAGTGTAAAATTCCCCAACTTTATTCAGAGAATGAAAGCAAGGTAATTTAAGAGAGTTTATCTTTTCAGCAATCGTATGCAGAAAACTATGGAGTTAAAAGGAACTATGAAAGCCATCTATTTTAATTTTCTATCAGATACTCATCCAGCTTTTGCTTGGTCCATTCCATAGCTAGGGAACTCACTACTTTGTGAAAACTAAAAGTCATAATTTGGCTCAAAATGTTGTAGATTTTAGATATTTAAAGAAAAAATCTTAAAAATTATAGAACAGAATTTAAGAATTGGAAGGGGTATCAGTGATCATCTAGTTCAACCTGTACATAAAAGAATTCCTATTCTAATATACCCAACAAGTAGTTGTCCAGTCTCTACTGGGTAGAAAATAAGCCAGTACCTCTTGAGGCTGTTCATTCCATTTTTAGACTGCTCTAATTATTAAAAAAGTTTCCAGACATTAGCCTTAAATTAACTTCTTTGTAATTTCTACCCATTGCTTCTGATTGTGCTTTTTGAGATCAAATAAAGCAAAACAAGTCTCTCCCTGACCTGAAAGTCCTTCAGAAATGTGAAGATAAGTTATGTGGTCCCTGCTGGGCCTTCTTTTCTTTACATTGAACATCTCTAGATCTCTAGTTCTCAGAGATGTTTGACCCTTTATTATGCAAGGTGTCCTGATCCAGGCACTCTTCAATTCAGCCCTGTCTTCAGAAGCCCTGATGCGTAGAACTAAACACAATACTCATATCTGACAAATATGGGTACAATGGGAATACCACTTCCCTTTTCCTGGAAGCTATTCTATTTTTAATGTAGTCCAAGCTCAAATCAACTTTTTTGGGATCCTATTTTATACAACTGACTCATGTTGAAATTGTAGTACACTAGAATCTCCAGTTCCTTTTCAGAACAACTTCTGCTCATCCATTCCTTCTCCATTTTATACTTGTAAAAATCAATCTTTTTTGGTGCCCAAGTGCAAGACTTTATATTATCCTGATTGGATTTCCTCATTTTGGATTCAGTTCAATACTCTAGCATGTCAAGTCACTTTTGGAAGCCCATTATGTCATCCATTGTTAACTAACCCTCCCAGACTTGTGCCATCTCTAAATATGATAAGCATACCATCTATTCATCTATCTGTGATTGATAAAAATGTCAAAAAGCAAAGATCCAAACACAGATTTTTTGATTGCTCCACTAGGTATCTCCTGCCACATTAACATCAAATCAGTGCTGGTAAAGGTTTAATAACTGAATTTTGAAAAAGATACCTGACAGAGTTTAATCTTTAAACATTATTTATGTTATTAATAGTTAAATAATATTTAAGTATTATTAATATTTTATTCATAATTTCTCAAATCTAGACAATAAAACCCCAATAAACCAATACTTGATTATAGTATTTACTGTGTGTAAATGCTCACAATGAATTTAATAATTAGTTCTCATGAGCTGGTTCAAACTGATTGATGCATACTCTTACATTAAATCATTAACTATTTTGAGTTAGGTAATTATCCAACTAGTTCTGGATTCATTCAGTTGTTTATCATATAATCCATATCTCTATTTTCTATAAGATATGGGATATTTTATCAAAAGTTGAGTTCACATCTAGATAAACTCTATTCACAATGTTTCTCTCCTGTGTTTATATATTAATTTTGTCAATAAAGAAAGATGGTTGGTCTGAAATGACTTGTACTTGATAAAGACATGTTGGCACTATCCAGTTGCTTACTATCTCTTTCATGAAATATTCTAGAATTTCTCTAGGAATAAAAATCCCTAATGGACCTATAGTTTGAAGGATTTTCCTTTCCTTTAAAAAAAGAAATTTGGGGTAATTCCCTTCCCTAATTTCTTCCATTTTCCCTGACATTATTAATGTCATCAACTGTTACAGTAAGCTTTTAGCATCTGAGAATATAGTTTATTTGGAGAAGGTGACTTGAATTAGTCAAAGGTCACTGGATGTTAAATAACTACCTATACAATAAATATAGCTGTATACTTTTAATTTTATCTTTCCCCTCCTCCCATCCTAAGAAGTATAGAGAATATATTTGTATGCATATATGTATAAAAGCATAGAGATACATACATGTACAAATACATAGATATCTCTAAACATACATATATCTTCACATATATACTCATTCACATATATGCAAGATTGTAAAAGCTTATTTCCACCTGTAATGTTTCTTTGAAAGTGATAGCATCTTCCTTCATATGTCCAAGTTTTTCTGTGTTTTACTAAATCAATCAGCTTATCTTTTCCTACACCACAAAGTATTCCAGCCCATTCACATCCTCTCTGATAGATTGTCTATGAAAGTTTTTTTTCCCCTTCTGCATTCCTTCTATTCTTGGCTACATATGTTTTATTTATACAAGAAGATTTTAATTTAAAATAATCAAAATTATTCTTTTTTTTACATTTCAGCAATGCTCTATTTTATAATATAATTTAAGATCTGATACTGCTGAATCTACTTCCTTTACTTCTTTTTTTCCTGTTTTCTTTGAAGTTTCTGATCTTTTGCTCTTCCAAATGAACTTTGCTGTTTTTTTTGAACTCAGTAAAAATATTTTTTTTAGTAATTTAATTGGGATAATATTGAATAAATACATCAGTTAGGTAAAATTATCATTTAAAAATTATATTGGCTTTAACTACCCATGAACAATAAATATTAATTCAATAATTATAAAAATGTTTGTTTTATGTTTATGTTCATATAGTTCCTATGCCTGTTTTGGCAGGTACATTCTCAGGCATTTTATAATGTTTAAATATGTTAAATGGTCTGAAACAATATTGAATAATATTGTTGACACATAATGTAGTTTCTCTATTTTTCACTTTTGGTTAAATCTACTTTAACTTTAACTTTGTCTGAAATGAAGATTACTTTTTACATGCTTTTTTTTTAAACATAATAAATTCTGCTCCTGCCCTTCATTTTGTTTGTGTCTGTACCTCTCATTTCTATGATGTTTCCCGAAAGCAACATATAGTTGAATTCAAATTTTTAATCCATTATCCATTTCCATTTTATGTATAACTTTGTCCCATTAATATTCTAATCTACAATTACTTGTTAGGTACTTTCTTTCTTCCTGTTTTTCTTCACTATCCTCACCCTATTTTACCTATTTACTTGCCTTCTTATTCCTTAATCTATCCACTCCTCTAAAAATCCTTCCTTTACCCTCTCCATCACCCTATCTTCTTGTCATCTTATTTCTTTCTGAATTTAGACAACTTTCATACATATATAATACCTCTACATTGACACACATGCACACAAACATACATAGTTTCCTCTTTATCTACATTCCCAATGAGAATAAGGTTCCATCCCTAACTGCCCTCCCCCTAATTAGATTCTTCTAAATCAATACTTTTTCTTTTATGCCTCATTTGTATGAGATAACTCCTTTTGATATCTTCTTACATGTTTTTGTATTTTGCAGAATCACTCCATTATTCTCAATTCAATCCAAGTCTTTCAAACTATCCAATAATGACGATCAAAAGAATATCGTTAATATTTTCACATATACAACATAAACATTTTGACCTTAACAGTCCCTTATATTGGTCTTTCATGTTTTCCTTATATTTCTTCCAGATCTTATGCATCAAATTTAACCTTAAGTTCTAGGGATTTTGTAACAAAAATCTGAAAGTCCTTCAGTTAGGTAATGTTTTTGTTTTTGTTTATTGTTTTTGTTTGTTTGGTAAATTTAAGATTATACTTATCCATGCTGGGCAAGTTACCACTTACCAAAACTTCAGCCTTTTTATACTATGGAAGATAATATTCCAAGACCTAAGTTCTTTCAGTGTAGTAGTTGTAGTCTTTATTGTAGACCCTGTATAATTATAATTTTAGCTCTGTAATCTTAAATTGTTTTCTTTTCCTTATTGGTTCCAATATTTTTTCTTTAGCCTTGGAGCTCTGAAACTTGGCTATGATATTTCTGTAAATTTTCTTCCTGGGATCTCTTTTAGATGATGATCATTAGACTTTTTCCTATTTCTGCTTTGCCTTCTTGTTCTAGAATTTCAGGACAATTTTCATGGAAAATTTCTTATTGTATCAAGATTCTTTTTTAAATCATATTATTCAAGTAGTCTGACTATTATTATATTATTTCTCCTTGATATGTTGCCCATTTCAGTTGTTTTTTTCTGGTGAGATGTTTCACTTTCTCTTCTATTTTTCATTCTTTTGATTTATTTTATTTCTTCGCATCTTAGAGCATTATTAGCTTCTTCTTGCCCAAATTTAGTTTTCAAGGAATTATTTTTTTTCCTTAAGTTTTTGATTCTTGAAGGAGGCAGAGACAATATGACACAGAATGGATAAGTCTTTGAATGAGGTCTTCCTGACTTCTCTCATATCAATACCAGATCAAGCACCTTAATGAGTTTTGGAGTGACAGAACCCACAAATATTTGAAGTTCCAGAACAAGATATTTTGGAAGAACTTCAGGTAAGGTCTGTCTCAATTGAGTGGGGAGGGGTAAGAGAGGGTTTGCAGTGTAGTATAGGGGCAATGCAGGGCAGGGAGACCCAAGGTGGAGAGGCTTTTGTATTGAGGGAATCTACTGGGAGGCTTGTAGCCAAAATACAGCAGTGCTTGTTACTCTGTCCTGATTCAGAAGCCAGTAAATCAGCAGACTATATGTGAGACCTCCAACACAACTACAAAAGGCAAATAGTGATCCCCTGAACCTTAGCATAACAAATGGATTTGGCTATACCCACCCAGCATGAGAAGAAAGCCAGAAGCACTGGCACCAGAGGCAGTGTGAAGCAGCTGTGCCCTGTAGAGGAAACTTGGAACAGTCTCCAATTTGCCCTAAGATCTTTAAAAAATGAGCAAAAAAGCAAAAAGAATTACAACCATCAATAGCTTTTATGGAGACAGGGAAGAACAGACCTCAAACCCTAAGGACATTAATGGCAAAACATCTCCAGAAGAAGTCTCAAAGAGTTATATAAGTTGATCTCCATTTCACAAGGCGTTCTTGGAAGAATTTTAAAAAAAGGATTTTAATAGGGAATTAGAAGAAAAATGGGGAAAGGAAATGAGAACTCTGGAAAAGGAAACACATAAATTGTCTCAAGAAAATCGTGCCTAAAAATACTTTTGGCAAAATGGAAAAATAAAATAACTCCTTGAAAAACAGAATTTGTGAAATGGAAAAAAAATCCAATGAACAAAACAACTCATTTAAAGATTCATTTGAAAAAATGCCAAAAGAGATAAAAAAGCTAACCGAAGAAAATAATTCACCAAAAATTAGAATTGAATAAATGGAAGTGAATGAGTCAATGAGACGTCAAAAATCAAACAAAACAAACAAAAAAAGAAAAAAATAGAAGAAAATGTAAAATATTTCATTGGAAAAACAATTAACCTAGAAAATAGATCCAGGAGAAACAATTTACAAATTCTTTGACTACCTGAAAACCATGATTAAAAAAAGATCCTAGACAACATCTTTCAAGAAATCATCAAGCAAAACTGCCCTAGCATCTTAGAACCAGAGTGTAAAATAGCCGTTAAGAGAACCCACTGATCACTTCCTAAAAGAGACTCTAAAATAAAGCTCCAAAGAATATTGTAACTAAATTCCAGAATTATCAGATCAAGGAAAATATACTGTAAGCAACCAGAAAGAAACAATTCAAATATTAAAAAGCCACAATAAGAATTACCCAGGACCTAACAGCTTCTATTTTAAAGCACTGAAGGGCCTGGAATACAATATTGTGGATGGCAAAGGAACTTAGATTGCAGCCAAGAATCAACTATCCAGCAAAATTAACCATTATCTTTCAGGAAAAAAGATGGATATTCAATGAAATAAGGGATTTTCAATTATTTTTGATGAAAAGATTAGAGATGAAGAAAAAATTATTCTTCAAATACAGAACTCAATAGAAGCATAAAAAGATTTTTGAAAAGAAGAAAAAAACATCTATGTTTTTTAAATGTTAAAATGTTTACCTCCCTATATGAGAAGATGAGGTATTTAGCTCCTGAGAACTGTGTGTTTGTTAGGGGTTTACTTAGAGGGTGTAGATATAATTTGACTTTACTGTGATGATATATAAAAGAAACTAGTGATGGAAAAGGGATTGCACTGGAAGAAAATGGAAGAGGAAGTAAAATGGGGTAAATTACATTACATGAAGAGGCAAAAAAGACCTATTACAGTTGAGGGGAAGAAAGGAGGGAGATGAACATTGTGTGAACCTTTATCTCCTTGGATTTGCCTCAAAGCGAGAATATCAGACATATTTAGTTTAATATAAAAACTTGTCTCATCCTTTAGTGAAGTAAGAGGGGAAAGGAGAAAGGAAAAGGAGAGGAAATAGAATGGAGAACAGAAGTAGAAGGGGAAAGGGATGAGAAAGGTGGGAGGAGCTATTAAAGGGGACAACATATTAAGGAAGGTGGTGGTCAGAAACAAAACATTAATAAGGAGGGAAAAAGGAAAGAAAAGAAAAAATAACAAGGCAGGAAATACAGAATTAGTAATTTTAATTGTGAATGTGAATGGGGTGAACGCTCCCATAAAATGGAAGTGGATAGCATACTGGATAAAAAAATAGAATCCTACAATATGTTGTTTACAAGAAATACATTTAAAGCAGAGTGATACATACAAAGACAAAGTAAAAGTCTGAAGCAAAATCTATTATGCTTCATCTGAAGTAAAAAGCTAGGGTAGGGATTCCAATCTCAGTCAAGCAAAAGCAAAAAAAATAGATCTAATTAA
>JAJPUD010001507.1:0-26983 GCA_023553655.1 Myrmecobius fasciatus | reverse complement strand
CCCCCCCCCCCCCCCCCCCCCCCCGAGTCTGATCGCGACCAGGGGCCGATTTCCCCTGAGGCTAACCTTCTCAGGAGTTCTTTCACGGTAGATCTTTGATAGAAGTGCGTTGTAGTCCGAATGCTTGGAGGTGCTCTCACTTAGAAACGAGTTGGAAGGCTTACTTTGTCTGGGTTTGAGGGAATGTCCTGGGAGTTCACAGTGAAAGCTGTCCGCAGTTCGCCATCTTGGCTCCACCCCCTTCTTTGTAAGAATTTTTTAAAAATCCTCTTTGGCTTGGAATGTAAATCCCCATTTGATCTGAACTCAGTCAAATTGGCGTTATTGCTATTTCCCATACTTTATATTCCATCTCCCTCCTTTGCACAGTCATTCATACTTGGAATAAACTCTTGTCTCACGTTTGGACCTCAATTTTCTTTGATACTCAGCATATATGCTACCTCCTATTTCACAACAAGTTTTCCAGATCTTCATAATTGTCTATTATTTTTCTCTCAATCATCTACATATTTATTTTTTCATATTGAAATTTCCCAATAGAATGTACAATTTCTAATGAACAAAGTATGTCTTTGTTAAATCAGTCCTAATGTAGAGTCATACACATTCTTGCTCTTTGGTAAATTCTTGAATTGTTGCTGGATGCTAACTATGCATTAGTGATTGCTTTAATACTCACATGACTCAATCTCGAGACCTGCCAATATTATTTCCCCCTTCTCTCAACATTGTTGTTCAGTAGTTTTTCAGTCATGTCTGATTTTTCATGACCCAATTTGTTTTTGGTTTGGGGTTTCTTGGCAAAAATATTGGAGTGGTTTGTCATTTCCTTCTCCAGCTTATTTATAGATGGGAAATGGAGGCAAATAGGGTTAAGTGACTTGCCCAAGATCACATAGCTGGCAGGTGTCTGAGGACAGATTTGAACTTAAGATTAATTTTCTTGACTCCAGGTCTAGCATTTTCTCTACTATGCCATCTACCTGCCCATCCTCATCTTAATTCTATCTTGCTTATTAAAAAATCTTTAAAAAGTAGTGGGCAGAACTAAATTCTAGTTATATGCTCTGAGCAGCATGAAATAAAGAGGTCCTATTATCTTTATTATTATGAACATTGAATGTGATTAATTTAATGGCACTTGGCTTAATACTAGCATTTTTTTTGCTATGTCATATTGTTACCTCTCCTATAATTAACCAAAACTAGCCCCCAAATATTTTTTCACAAGAATGATATGATTTAAGATGATTGCAGGATAAATTAATCTGAGTTATAAGAGATGATAGAAGCTACCTAATCTAATCCATATTTGAAGAAGAATCTTCTCTTCAGGAGCTTAGCAATACCTGATTTCAAAACTATGCTACAATTCAACAGCATCAAAATGAGTTAGTTAAAAAAATATACAGGTCAGTCAATAGAATAGTTTAAGTACACAACATAAAGAAAAATAAGAACCTTATAAACAAGTACTTGATAAACCCAAAGACCCCAATCTTAGTCGTGATATACCATTCAATAAATCTCTGGGAAAACTGAAAAAGCAAGATAACATAAATTAAGTTTAGAACAACACTTTACATCTTTTATACCTGGCTACATATATATGTATCTGACTTAGAGATAAAAGGTCATATTGAAAATACATTAGAGAAGCCAGGTAGAAGCTACATTTTGGGCCTACTGATAATGGATCAATTTATCATTAAACAAAGTATAAACGATCACTTAAGACAAAATGGATAATTTTGATTACATAAAAATTAAGAGATTTTGTCTCATCCAAAATAGTGCTGATGTCAGAATTTCAATTCATGTCTTCAGGAATACAAGTTTAATGCTCTATTAAGTATCCTATTTTGTCCTTTCTGGTTATGTGCTGTTGTTAGCTTCCACCTACATTGCATGCCTTTCCATTACTACTTGAATTATCTTAATTTTTAATTAATTTAATTAAGTCTTCTAAGATAAACATGTTCTAGGATTCATAGCCATTATTGAAATGGTATTTTTTGTTAAAAAGAAAGGGTTTTTCAATTAAAAGAAAATTGGGATCATTGAAAGCTCTGTAAAATTTCTTATAGGCAATTTAAGCCCCATTTCTTTCTACAGTTTTAGCACTTATAATCTACAATATATGTCCCAGATACATGCATTCATACACTAATTGATAAATAATGATGATAGTGACATAGTAAATAAGAAACCAGAAGGTTGGTAGAATCACATCATTTTTAGAAGACCAACTAACATTGCTTTAATTAGTGTCAATCTCAATATTCAATTGTTTTCTAATAGCCAATATAAGTCTCATTGTAATGAATGATAAAGCATTACTGGAAAAACCGGGCCACTTCCAAATTAATTACAAGGTTTCTTAGCTCAGTTAGCCAAGGGGAAGTCAATAAATAATATAATGGTGAAGGTTACAGATTGTATGCTCTTTCCTTCTACAACTTGGAATGTATAGAATCTGAATACAACATATAATTCGTGTCAAATGTTCATACATAAATATTTTTTCTTTCAATATGACCTCATTTTGAGATTGTGATGTTTTGATTTATATGTGGATCTATAACATGCTAATTGGTGATAGATGATAAAGCTAAATAATTATATTATATTATCAAAAGTGCATAATAATGAAGGTGTTATTGTGGGAAATGGTTTAAATGCCACATAACAAATGTATATTAGAGATGATTCAATATCTTCATATTAAGTTTTAGAATAAAATTTGAGAGATTTTCTAAACAAATAACTAGTTCAGAAGATGTGTGATAAAGTACATAAAAATGAAACATTCAATTCAATTAGGAAAACATCTATTAAGTGCCTACTATGTGGCAGACAGGATGCTAGTTTCAAGAAATATGAAGACAAAGATGAAATAATCCCTGCCCTCAAGGAATTTACATTTCATTGGGGAAAGCTTTTTAAGGTTCTTCCCAGCTAAGAGAACGAAATAATTGTGGCAAAGTCCTATAAAGGGATACTGAATATTTTATTCCTAGAAGTAAATAAACAAAAAGCCTACTATTAAAACATTTCTATTTGGAAAAGAAGAATGGAAAAGCTAGTTTGAATTCCCTATAAACTGTCACTGAGGTTGATAGTTGGGAATAGTGGATAAAAATTGACTGCTTCTTTATTTACACATGCATTGTTAGAAGCAAAAAAGAGTCAGACATATTCGGGGGGGGCGGCGGTTTATAAATCTGAACCCTATGAATTTAAGCCAGACAAACCCTATCAGGGACCAGCTTGTGATAGCAATAAAAGATAGAAATCTGAGTGAAGAAAGGCCTTCCTTTAAAAATGCCTTAGAATTTGCTCATCACACAAAACTGATAAAAACTGAAAACCCTGAGCACACCAAGAATGCTTGGAGCTTAAATGAGATTGCTCATAAAACAGAGTGATATCAGGTAAAGCCAACATATAACAAAGGATTGGGTAGAGCAGACAGGTTGGATAACAATATAGCAGCCCTTTCTGAGAAGCAAATACAAGAAGGCAAATGACCCCAAATTCTCAGGAACGTTCAGAGCCCCCACCTCAGAAATGCCAGAAATGTGAATGCCAGCAGGCAGCAATTCATTAAGTTTAATTTTTCTTTTCAATTAAATTTTCATATGGTCTGAGCCACACATTGTGACACTTAATTATCTGCTGTACTGCATACTTCTTTAGCCATTTCATGTTGCATATCTTTTGCTTTCTACAATAAGATTTTGAGGGCTAGGACATCATTCATTCCTTTTGCTTAAAACAGCATTAGATAGATTTTAAGTTAAAATTGAACAAGATTAGAATTTTAAAATATGGGGACCATTATTTGAATATAGCTTATATAAGAAGTAACATGACAATATCAAGAAAAAATTGATTCCCCTCCTGAGATGAGTTGATGTATTCCCAGTAGAGATAGTTGGGGGCATAGTAGATAGAGATGGACAAGAATCGGGAAGACCTGAGATAAAATCCAATGCCAGAAACTTAGTAGCGTTGTGACACTGGACAAGTCCCTAAATCCAATGCTTGTTTTGAGGAAGAAATAAAAAAAGAAGGGTCTAAAGCAGGTGCTACTCATGGGAATTAAGTGTCTGAACTAAAATTTAGTAAAAGGATGCTGATTTCTAGAGGAACTTTCTGTTAAAGAACAATTCAGATTGGGACTACATTTAAAATTATTTTCACTGCAGAATATCATTCATCATCCATATGAGCACACCCCCTGCCAATGTATATCACCTCCATTCCCATTTCTTTTCATTATTTTCTATATATCATACTTAGGGAATTGCCACAAAATATTAGAAGCAAATCTCTCTTTTTTTAAAAGAAATTATTATAGCATAGCTAGTATAACATTTGGAATGTGTTATTTCATACATACTAAATTCAAAGAGCATAGGCATCTGAAAATAGGATAATTTTGAAGAAATGTGACATTATTAGGATTCTTTAATTTGTTTGCTTAGGCATTTTATGGAATATCTTCAATAAGGATGGTAAGGCAACCTAAAGCTTATTTACTCACTGTGAATTAAATATAGTTACTAATTCTGAAGTAGAGATTTTCTTATCATAGGATAAGGGACATTAGAGATTTTCATCTCACATTCTTGCTGTTATTGTGTACAATGTATTTCTGGTTCTGCTTGTTTTGCTCAGTGTCAAGTTCATATAAATTTTTCCAGGCCTTTCTAAAATCAGCTAGTTCATCATTCTTAACATAACAATAATATTCCGTTACTTTTATATAAAATTACTTATTCAGTCATTCCTCAATTGATGGTCAGCTGCTCATTTTCTAATTCTTTGCCACCACAAAAAAGAGCTGCTACACACATTTTTTGCACATGTGGATCCTCTTGTACCTTTTTTTTATTTCTTTGGGATACAAACCTTGTAGGGGTACTGCTGGACAAAAGGGGATTCACATTTTGATAACCCTTTCAGCATAGTTCCAAATTCCTCTCAAGAAAAAAAAATCATTTCACAACTCCATGAACAATATTAGTGTTCCAGGTTTCCCACATCCCCTCCAACACTTATCATTATCTTTTCCTGTCATTTTAGCCAATCTGAGATATGTAAAATGGTACCTCAGAGTTGTCTTAATTTGCACTTGTCTAATCAATAATGATTCAGAGTATTTTTTCATATGATTATAGATGGATTTAATTTCTATATCTGAAAATTTTCTGTTAATATTATTTTTACATCTATCAATTGGGGAATGAGTTGTATTCTTATAGATTTGGCATAGTTTTTATATATTTTAGAAATGAAGCCTTTATCAGAAACACTGGCTATAAATTTTTCTCCCAGTTTTCTGCTTCCCTTTCAATCTTGGTCATGTTGCTTTTGTGTGTACAACCCCCTTTTAATTTAATGTAATCAAAGTTATCCATTTTGCATTTCATAATGGTCTCCAGTTATTCTTTGGCCATAAATTCCTTCCTTCTTGAAAGAGCTGATAGGTAAACTATCCTTTGCTCTCCTAATTTGCTTATACTGTTCCTCTTTATGCCTAAACCACATACCCAGTTTGTCCTTATTTTGGTATGGGATATAAGATGTACTTCTATGCTGATTTTTTGGCATAGGGTTTTCCAGTTTTCCCAGCAATTTTTTTGAAATAATAATTATTTTTTTATGTCAGAAGCAGGGGTTTGAGGATTTATCAAACACTAGATTAATACTCATTAATTATTGTGTAATGTGTATCTAAATTATTCCACTGATCAACTACTCTACTTCTTAGCCAGTACCATATTATTTTGATGATTACTGCTTTATAATATAATTTTAGGTCTGGTACAGTTAGGCCACTGTTCTTTTTGGTATTTTTTTCATTAATCCCCTTGATATTCTTGACCTTTTGTTCTTCCAGATGAATTTTGTAATTTTTTTCCTACCTCTAAAAATAATTTTTGAGAGAGTTTGATTGGTATGGCAGTGAACAAGTAGACTAATTTAGGTAGAATTGTCATTTTTATTATATTAGCTCACCTTATGGATGAAGAATTGAGATTTTCCCAGTTGTTTAATCTAATTGTATTTGTATGTAAAACTTTGAGTAATTGTGTTCATATAGTTCCTGGGTTTGTCTTGACAGGTAGACAACCAGGTATTTTATTTTTTCTACAGTTATTTTAAATGGAATTTCTCTATCTCTTGCTGCTGGGCTTCATTCATAACATATAGAAATGCTGATGATTTGTGTGAGTAAATTTTATGTCCTGAAACTTTTTTTAAAGCTGTTAACTGTTTCAAATAGGTTTTTGGATGATTGGGATGCTCTAACTATACCATCATATCATCTGTAAAGAGTGAAAGTTTTCTCTCCTCATTGTCTACTCTAATTCCTTTAATTTATTTTTCTTTTCTTATTGCTAGAATCACATTTTTAGTATGGTATTGAATAATAGTGGTGATAATGGGCATCCTTGTTTTACCCCAGATCTTTCTGGGAATGTGTCTAGCTTCTCCCCTTTACAAATAATGCTTATTGATAGTTTTAGATAGACACTGTTTATCACTTTAAGGAAAACTTCAATTATTCCCATGCTCCTTCATATTTTTAATAGGAATGGGTGCTGTATTTTTTTCAACAATTCTTTCAGCATCTATTGAGATTATCATATGATTTCTGTTTGTTTTGTTATTGATATAATCAATTATGCCAATAATCTTTCTGATATTGAACTAATTCTGCAATCGGTATAAATCCTACTTGGATAAGTTGTTGTAATCACTTTGCTAATATTTTATTTAAAATTTTTGCAGGGAGCCAAGATGGTGGAGAATAGACACATACCTAGCTGAACTCCTTCAAGCTTTCTTTGGTGTTCCAATCAACACCAGATTAAGTCTCTGAACTGGTTTTGGAGTGAGAGAACTCACAAATATTTGGAGTACAACAAATTTTCAGAAGATACTTTGGAAGAACTTTAGAAAAGATCTGTTTCAATCGGGCAGGGGGAGAGGCTATTGAACTCAGACAACAACTCAGGGAGCCTGGGCCAAGGAGTTGGGATAGGGAGCCAAGGCATTGAAGTGTCTGAGCACAGGGAAATCTACTGCAAGAATCTTAAGCTACTCTGTCCTGATTACAAACCAGTAGTTCAGCAGAGTTGCTGTGAGATACTCAAAGCAAATATAAAAGGCAGATTGGGAGCCATTGAATTCCAAAATAACATGGGACCTGACCACAGCTACCCAGCTCCAGATGCAAATCAGCAACATTGGCCCCAGGGCAAACTAAAATAACTGTCACATCTTTGCCTTTAAGAGCAGACCTTAATACTTAAACAAATGAATAAAAAAGCAAAAAGAACTCTGACCATAGAGAAAGAGAAGAACAGACCTCAAAACCTGAGAATCCTAAAGGCAAATCAGCCCCAGATAAAGTCCCAAAGGGTGATATGAATTGGTCCCCATTTCATAAGGCTCTCTTGGGAAAATCCAAAAAGGATCTTAAAAGAGAGTTGGAAGAAAAATGGGGAAAAGAAATGAGATCTTTGTAAGAAGGTATGGAAAAGGAAAAATAAAAATGGTCTGAAGAAAACTACTTAAAATATATTAGATGAAATGGGGAAAGCATATAACTCCTTACAAAATAGATAAGAAAAAGAAACCAATTCATTGAAAAACAGAATTTGTGAAATGGAAAAAAATGCAATGAACAAAACACCTCAATTGGTCAAATGCAAAAGGAGATAAAAAGCTAACTAAAGAAAATAAAAAATTAGAACTGAACAAATGGAAGTAAATCACTCAGTGAGACTTCAAGAATCAGTCAAATAAAACCAAAAAAAATGAAAAAAATAGAAAAATGTATAGTACTTCATTGGAAAAACAAGTGACATGAAAAATAGATCTAGGAGACACAGTATAAGAATTATTGCCCTTCCTGAGAACCATGGTGGAAAAAAAAGAGTCTAGACATCATCTTTCAGGAAATCATCAAGAAAAAACTTCTTTTATGTCCTCAAACTAGAGGGTAAAATAGCCATTGAAAGAATTCACCAATCACCTCTTGAAGGAAATCCCAAAATGAAAATTCCAAAAAACATTATAGCTAAATTTCAGAATTATCAAATCAAGGAGAAAATATTGCAAACAGCCAAAAGGAATCAATTCAAATAATGAGGTGCCACAATCAGGACTTAGCAGCTTTCACTTTCAAAGATTGAAAAGCATGGAATCTGATATTCTGAAAAGCAAAGGAATTTGGATTGCAGCCAAGAATCAACTATCCAGCAAAATTGAACATCATTTTTTAGAGAAAAACTGGACATCCAATGAAACAGGTGAATTTCATCTATTTATGATGAAAAAAAAATCAGACCTGAATAGAAAATTTGATCTTCAAATACAGAACTCAAGAGAAATATAAAAAGCAAAAAAAGCAAAGAAAAAAATAACTTTCTTTTAAAAGTTAAAAAGCCTATATCCCTATATGGGAAGATGATATATTTAACTTTTGAGATCTGTACCTCTGTAATGAATATACTTAGAGGGTACAGGTATAATTTGATTTTAATGTGATTATTTGAGAAAGAAACTAGAGGAGGAAAGATGATTCTATTGGAAGAAGAGGAAAATGGAGTTAAAATGGGGTAAATTACATCTCATGAAGAGGCAAAAAAGACCTATTTTAATTGAGGGAGAGAGGAGAGGGGGATAAGCATTGTGTGAATCTTACTCTCATCAGATTTGACTCCAAGAGAGAATATCAGACATATTTAGCTTCACAGAGAAGCTTGTCTCACCCTATAGGGAAGTAAAAGGGGAAGGGGAAAAGGAAAAGGGTAGGATAATGGATGGGAGAACAGAAGTAGAAGGGGAAAGGTATAAGAAAGGGGGAGGGGCTTGAAAAATGGGAGGGCTGTTTGAGGAAGGGAATGATCAGTGACAAAATATTGGGGAGGAAGGAAAGGGAGAAAAGGATGAAGAAAGTATAACTGGGGATAAAGAAGATGGCAGGAAATACAGAGTTAGACATTTTATTTGTGAATGTCAATGGGACGAACTTTCCCATAAAAGAGTAGGGGATAGCAGATTGGATTAAAAGCCAGAATTCTACAGTTTGTTGTTTACAAGAAACTCATTTAAAGCAGAGTGATACATTTAGAGTAAAAGTAAAAGGCTGGAGCAGAATTTATTATGCATCAGTTGAGGTAAAAAAAATAAAGCAAGGGTAGCAATCCTGATCTCAAATCAAGCAAAAGCAAAAATAGACCTAATTAAAAGAGATAAGGAAGGAAACTATATTTTACTAAAGGGTACCCATAGATAATGAAGTAATATCAATACTAAATATATATGCACCAAGTATGTAGCATTCAAATTCCTAGAGAAGAAGTTAAGAGAGCCGCAAGAAGAATTAGACAGCAAAACTATACTCATGGGGGAATCTCAACGTTGTTCTCAGAATTAGATAAATTGAACAATATAATAAATAATAAAGAAGTTAAGGAAGTAAATAGAATCCTAGAAAAGTTAGGCGTGCTAGACCTTTAGAGAAAATTGAATAGAGTCAGAAATGAATATACTTTTTTTTCTCAGCAGTACATGGAACCTATACAACAACTGACCATGTAACAGGGCACAAAAGTCTCAAAATCAAATACAGAAAGGCAGAAATATAGTAAATATATTTTTTTCAGCTCATGATGCAAAAAAATAACATTCCATAAAAGGCCAGAGGAAAACAGACCAAAAATTACTTGGAAAGTAAATAATCTAATCCTAGAGAATGAGTGGGTGAAACAACAAATCATAGACACAAACAATAATTTCTTTCTTTTTTTTTATAAAGCTTTTTATTTAAAAAACACATGAGTGAGTTTTCTACATTGACCTTTGCAAAAACTTTTTTCCCCAAGCTTTTCCCCTCCTTCCCCTCACCCCCCACCCCTATATGGCAGGTAATCTAATACATGCTAAATAGGATAAATTATATGACAAATACAATACACGTATACATATCTATACAGTTATCTTACTGCACAAGAAACATCAGATCTAGAAAGAGAAGAAGAAAAAACAACCTAAGAAGGAAAACAAAATGCATGGAAATAGTCACAGAAAACATTAAAATGCTGTGTTGTGGTTCACACTCAGTTCCCACAGGCCTCTCTCTGGATGTATATGACTATCTTCATCGCTGAACAACTGGTTTGAATCACATCATTGTTGAAGAGAACCATGTCCATCAAAATTGATCATCATATAGTCTTGTTGCTGTGTATAATGTTCTCCTGGTTCTGCTGATTTCACTCAGCATCAGTTCATGCAAGTCTCTCTAGGCCTCTCTGAAATCATCCTGTTGGTTGTTTCTTACAGAGCAATAATATTCCATAACATTCATATACCATAATTTATTCAGCCATTCTCCAATTGATGGGCATCCTTTCAATTTCCAGTTTCTTGCCACTACAAAAAGGGCTGCCACAAACATTTTTGCACATGTGGGTCCCTTTCCCTCCTCTAAAATCTCTTTGGGATATAGGCCCAGTAGAAACACTGCTGGGTCAAAGGGTATGCACAGTTTGATAACTTTTTGAGCATAGCTCCAAATTGCTCTCCAGAATGGTTGGATCCATTCACAGTTCCACCAACAATGTGTCAGTGTCCCAGTTTTCCCACATCCCCTCCAACAGTTATCATTATCATTTCCTGTCATTTTAGCCAATCTGACAGGTGTGTAGTGGTATCTCAGAGTTGTCTTAATTTGTATTTCTCTGATCAATAGTGAGTTGGAGCACCTTTTCATGTGACCAGAAATATTTGCAATTTCTTCGTCTGAAAATTGTCTGTTCATATCTTTTGACCATTTATCCATTGGAGAATGGCTTGAATTCTTATATATTTGAGTCAATTCTCTATTTATTTTAGAAATGAGGCCTTTATCAGAACCTTTGGATGTAAAAATATTTTCCCAGTTTACTGCTACCCTTCTAATCTTGTCTGCATTCATTTTGTTTGTACAAAAACTTTTTAATTTGATATAGTCAAACTTATCTATTTTGTGATTAATGATGACCTCTAGTTCTTCTTTGGTCACAAATTCCTTCCCCCTCCACAGGTCTGAGAGGTAAACCATCCTACATTGTTCTAATTTGTTTATAATATCATTCTTTATGCCTAGATCATGAATCCATTTTGACCTTATCTTGGTATATGGTGTTAGGTGTGGGTCAATGCCTAATTTCTTCCAGACTAGTTTCCAATTATCCCAGCAGTTTTTGTCAAATAGTGAGTTTTTATCCCAAAAACTGGGGTCTTTGGGTTTATCAAACACTAGATTACTATTGTCATTGAGTATTTTGTCCTGTGAACCTAACCTATTCCACTGATCCACTACTCTATTTCTTATCCAGTACCAAATGGTTTTGGTGACCACTGCTTTATAATATAGTTTTAGATCTGGTACAGCTAGGCCACCCTCATTTGCATTTTTTTTCATTAATTCCCTTGAAATTCTTGACCTTTTGTTTCTCCAGATGAATTTTGTTGTTATTTTTTCTAGGTCAGTTAAATAATCTCTTGGGAGTTTGATTGGTATAGCACTAAATAGATAGATTAGTTTAGGTAGTATTGCTATCTTTATTATATTCGCTCAACCTATCCAAGAGCACTTGATGTTTTTCCAATTGTTTAGATCTGACTTTATTTGTGTGGAGAGTGTTTTGTAGTTTTGCTCATATAGATCCCGACTTTCCCTTGGCAGATATATTCCCCAATATTTTATACTATCGATAGTTATTTTGAATGGAATTTCTCTTTGTATCTCTTGCTGTTGAATTTTGTTGGTGATGTATAAAAAGGCTGATGATTTATGTGGATTTATTCTGTATCCTGCAACTTTGCTAAAGTTGTGGATTAATTCTAATAGTTTTTTAGTTGATTCTCTAGGGTTCTCTAAGTAGACCATCATATCATCTGCAAAGAGTGATAATTTGGTTTCCTCATGACCTACTCTAATTCCTTTAATCTCTTTTTCTTGTGTTATTGCCAAGGCTAGCATTTCTAATACAATATTGCATAGTAATGGTGATAGTGGGCAACCTTGTTTCACCCCTGATCTTATTGGGAATGGTTCCAGTTTATCACCATTACATATGATACTAGCTGAGGGTTTTACATAGATGCTACCGACTATTTTAAGGAAAAGTCCATTAATTCCTATACTCTCTAATGTTTTTAATAGGAATGGATGTTGGATTTTATCAAATGCTTTTTCTGCATCTATTGAGATTATCATATGTTTTTTGTTAATTGGTTATTAATATAGTCAATTATGTTAATAGTTTTCCTGATATTGAACCATCCCTGCATTCCTGGTATAAATCCTACTTGGTCATGGTGTATTATTCTGGGAATGATTTTCTGTAATCTCTTTGCTAATATTTTATTTAAGATTTTTGCATCAATATTCATTAAGGAGATTGGTCTATAATTTTCTTTCTCTGTTTTTGTTTTACCTGGTTTAGGTATCAGTGCCATGTCTGTATCATAAAAGGAGTTTGGCAGGAGTCCTTCATTCCCTATTTTTTCGAATAGTTTATATAATACAATCAATAATTTCATACAAGAGAATTACAATAATGAGACAACATACCAAAATTTGTGGTATACCGCCAAACCGGTTGTTAGGGGAAATTCTGTATCTTTAGATGCATACTTGCATAAAATAGAGAAAGAGAAGCTCAATGAATTGGGCTTGCAACTAAAAAAGCTAGAAAAAGTACAAATTAAAAAACCCAATTAAATACCAATTTTGGTATTTTGAAAATAAAAGGGTAGATTAATAAAATTGAAAGTAAGAAAACTATTGAATTAATAAATAAAACTAAGAATTGGCTTTATGGGAAAAACCAACAAAATAGATAAACCTTTAGTTAATTTGATTAGAAAAACAAAAGAATAAAATCAAATTATTAACCTCAAAAATGAGATACCACTACACACCTGTCAGACTTTCACCAATGAAGAGGAAATTAGAGCAATAATTAAAAGTTATTTTGCCCAACTATCTGCCAATATATTTGATAATCTAAGTGAAATGGAGGAATGCATTCAAAAATACATATTGTCCAGATTAATAGAAGAGGAAATACATTACTTAAATAGTCCCATTTTCAAAAAAGAAATAGAACAAGTTACTAATTAACTTCTTAGGAAAAAATCTCCAGCACCAGATGGACTTACCTGTGAATTCTACCAAACATTTAAAGAGCAATTAATTCCAATAGAATGTAAATTATTTGAAAAAATAAGGAAAGAAGGAGTCCTACCAAATTTCTTTTATGGCACAGATATGGTGCTGATACCTAAACCAGGTATGGTGAAAACAGAGAAAGAAAATTATAGAGCAATTTCCCTAATCTTAAATCTTAAATAAAATATTAGGAAGGGTAAGCTAGGTGGTGCAGTGGAGAGAGCACCAGCCCTAAAATCAAGAGGACCTGAGTTCAAATCTGACTTCAGACACATAACACTTCATAGCTGTGTGACCCTGGGCAAGTCACTTAAGCCCAATTGCTTCAGCAAAAATAAAAAAAAATAAAATGAAATATTAGCAAAAATATTAAAGAAAATTATCCTCAGGATAATACACCATGACCAAGTAGGATTTATACCAGGAATGCAAGGCTGATTCAATATTAGGAAAACTATTAGTGTAATTAATTATATTAATAACCAAGTCATAGGATTATCTCAATAGATGCAGAAAAAGCATTTGATAAAATTCAACACCCATTCTTATTAAGAACACTAGAGAGTATAGGAATAAATGAAGTTTTCCTTAAAATGATCACTAGCATCTATTTAAAACCATCAGCAAGGATCATATGTAAAGGGGACAAACTAGAATCAATTCCAATAAGATCATGGGTTAAACAAAGTTGTCTACTATCACCATTAGTTTTCATTATTGTATTAGAAATGGTAGCTGGCAACAAGAAGATAAAGAAATAGAGTAGGTAATGAGGAAACAAAATTATCTCTCTTTGCAGATGATATGATGGTATACTTAGAGAATCCTAGAGAATCAATTTAAAAACTATTAGAAACAATTCACAACTTTAGCAAAGTTGCAGTATAAAAAATAAATCCACATAAATCACTAGCATTTTTATATATTACCAACGAAGTCCAACAGCAACTGATACAAAGAGAAATTCCATTTAAAATTACTGTCGATAATATAAAATATTTGGCAGTCTATCTTCCAAGGCAAAATCAGGAACTTTATGAATACAACTATAAAAAACTTTCCACACAAATAAAGTCAAATCTAATCAATTGGAAAAATATCAAGTGTTCATGGGTAGGCCTTTGCAAATATAAGAAAAAGGACAATACTACCTAAATCAATCTACCTTTTCAGTGTCATACCAAACTCCCAAGAAATTATTTTACAGAACTAGAAAAAATAATAACAAAGGTCATCTGGAAGAACAAAAGGTCAATAATTTCAAGGGAATTAATGAAAAAAATGCAAATGAAGGTGGCCTTGCTGTGCCAGACTAAAACTATATTACAAAGCAGTGGTCATCAAAACCATTTGGTACTGGTTAAGAAATAGAGTAGTCAATCAGTGGAGTAGGTTAGGTTCACAGGACAAAATAGTCAATGACTACGGTAATCTAATGATAAGAACTCACTATTTGATGAAAACTACTGGGAAAATTAGAAACTAGTATGACAGAAACTAGGCATTGACTCACATCTAAAACCATATACCAAGATAAGGTCAAAATGGGTTCATGATTTAGATATAAAGAGTGATATTATAAGCAAATTAGAACAAATTATAGTTTACCTTTCAGATCTGTGAAGAAGGAAGGAATTTGTGGCCAAAGAAGAGCTGGAACTCATTATTGAACACCAAATAGATAATTTTTATTGCATTAAGCTAAAAAGGTTTTGTTCAGACAAAACTAATACAGACAAGATTAGAAAGGAAGGAACAAACTGGGAAAACATTTTTACATTCAAAGGTTCTAATAAAGACTTCATTTCTAAAATATTTATAGAATTGACTCAAATTTATAAGAATTCAAGCTTATCCAATTGATAAATGGTCAAAGGATATGAACAATTTTCAGATGAAGAAATTGAAACCATTTCTAGTCATCTGAAAAGGTGCTTCAAATCACTATTGATCAGAGAAATGCAAATTAGGACAACTCTGAGATACCACTACACACCTGTCAGACTGGCTAAGACGACAGGAAAAGATAATGACAAATGTTGGAGGGGATGTGGGAAAACTGGGACACTAATACATTGTTGATGGAGTTGTGAACTGATCCAACCATTCTGGAGAGCAATTTGAAACTATGTACATGTGCAAAAATGTTAGTGGTAGCCCTTTTTTGTAGTGGCTAGAAACTGGAAACTGAGTGTATGCCCCTCAGTTGGAGAATGGCTGAATAAGTTATGGTATATGAATGTTATGGAATATTATTGTTCTATAAGAAACTACCAGCAGGATGATTTTAGGGAGGCCTGAAGAGACTTACATGAACTGTTGCTAAGTGAAATGAGCAGAACCAGGAGATCATAGTACAGAGCAATAATAAGATTATGATGATCAATTATGTTGGATGTGGCTCTCTTCAACAATGAGATAATTCAGTGCAGTTCCAATGATCTTGCGATGAAGAGAGCCATCTATACCCTGAGAGAGGACTGTGGGAAGTAAGTATAGTTCACAATATAGCATTTTCACTGTTTTTTTGTTTTTGTTTTTTGCTTTCATTTTATTTTTTTTTCATTTTTTCCAGTTTGATTTTCTTGTGCAGCAAGATAATTTTATAAATATGTATGCATATGTTGTTTTAAACATATTTCTATCATGTTTGACAATATATTAGACTAGTTGCCATCTAGGGGAGGGAGTGAGGGAAAGGAGGGAAAATTCAAACACAAGGTTTTGCAAGGGTCAGTGTTGAAAAATTATCCATGCTTATGTTTTGCAAATAAAAATATATATTAACATATTTTTATATATTAATAAAAAAAGAAAAAAAGTATTGGAAAATGAGTAGATGCCCATCAATTGGGGAATGGATAAACAAATTGCTTTATAAGAGGTACTGGAATATTATTGTTCTATAAAAATTATGAACAAACTGATTTTAGAAAGGCCTGGAAAGATTTACATGAACTGATGCTGAGTGAAATAAGCAGAACCAGGAATACATTGTACACACTAATGGCAGGAATGTGTGATGATCCACTATGAAAGACTTGATCCTTCTCGGTGGTTCGCTGTTTTAAAGAAATCCCAGTAGACTTTGGTTAGAAAATGCCATCTGCATCCAGAAAAAGAACTAAGGAAACTGAACATAAATCAACACATGCTACATTTACTTCTTCTGTGTGTGTGTGTGTGTGTGTGTGCGTGTGTGTGTGTGTGTTTAATCTCTTCCATGGTTTTTCTCTTTTACTCTGATTTTTCTCTCCCATAATGATTCATAAAGCAATGTATGACAAAAATCAATAAAAAAGGAAATGAAAAAAGAAATGCTAATGATTTGTATGGGTTTATTTTATATTCTTCACCATTGCTAAACTTGCTGTTTCCAGTAGATTTTTGGATGATTTTCTAGGATTCGCTAAGTATATCATTATATCCTCTACAAAGAGTGATAGCTTTATTTCCTGATTGCCTATTCTTATTACTTTAATTTCTTTTTGTTTTCTTATTGCTGAAGCCAACATTTCTAGCACAATGTTAAGTAATGTGATAATAATGGATTTGCTTGCTTCCCCCTAATCTTATTGGGAATGTATGTGTCCAGCTTCTATTACAAATGATGGTTGCTGTTGGTTTTTAGGATATTCTTTTCCATTTTTCACACTTTGGATTTTGTTTTATTGTTTCTTGATTTCTCATAAATCCATTAGCTTCCATTTGCACAATTTTAATTTTTAAGGGATTATTTTCCTCATTGAGCTTTTGTAGCTCCTTTTCTATCTGGCCAATTTTGTTTTTTTAAGGCATTCTCTTCATTGTCTTTATTTCCTTTTTCATCACAATCATTTCTTTTTTCGAAATTTTTATCTACCTCTCTTACCTGGTTTTCAAAATCCTTTTGAGCTCTTCCATGGCCTGAGACCAATTCCTATTTTTCTTGGAGGCTTTCATGTTAGAAACTTTGACTTTGTTATCTTCTTCTAGTATGGAAATATGTTGATTTTATTGAACAAGTATAACCTATATCAGAATGCTTGCTTGGAGAGGGAGGAAGAAAACAAGAGAAAAGGTAAAAACACCATGTTTCTATCTGCATTCATTCTCCATAGTTTTTCTCTAAATGTGGATGATATTTCTCATCACACATCTGTTGGAATTGTCTTGGATCACTTCACTGCTGAGAAGAGCTAATTCTTTCAAAATTGATCATTGCACAATGTTGCTGTTACTGTTACTGTTACTCTCCTGGTTCTAGTCACATCACTCAGCATAAATTCATATAAGTCTTTCCAGGATTTTTTCCCCCTGAAATCTGCTTAGACAATCATTACTTAGAGAACAATAATTTTCATTATATTCATATATCACAACTTGTTCAATCATTCCCCAATTAATTGGCATGACCTCAACTTCCAGTTCTTTGCCACTACAAAAAGATTTCCTACAAATATTTTTAACATGTGGGCCTTTTTCCCTTTTTTATGATCTCTTTAGGGTACAGACCCAATAGTGGGATTGCTGGATCAAAGGGTATACGTTGTTATATGTTTCTCAATGAAGTCTAGGACAACATTCAATTTATGAGGATTAACAACATCAGAGACCATTAAGAAATTTATTTCTAAAAGTATGCAAATAGATAATAGCAGAAATAAAATGGAAGAAATCATTGTGGAGAAATATGCCTGAGACATGATGGAATGAATCTCATAAAACCTGTGTACAAGTAAATCAGGGTGACAGTTTTTGTTGGGGTGAGGGCAAAACTGAAAAATGGGAAGTTATATATAAAGTGGGGAGAAATGGAGGGGAATATGATATAATCTAATCAAATCAAAGTTTGACAATGAAAGGAAAATAATTCCTGTAGTCTCTCAGGAAGTAGAAAAGAGGCAAATATTTTAAAGCAATGATTATGTGCTAGATACTATGTTACTTAAGAAATGTTACCTAATTTGATTCACAAAATACCTCCATGAAGTAGGTTTTATTACCCCCATTTTTGAGATGAGGAAGACAAGGCAGATAAAGGCTGAGTGACTTGCCCAGAATTAAAAAACTAGTAAGTGTTTGAAGGCAAATTTGAACTCGTTTTCCTGACTTCAAGTGTTCTTTCCACTCCACTACTCATCTGCCTGCTGATGCCTACAGGAGCATAGGTAGAGAGGAATAAATGAGAGGGAAAGTTTCAGTTTGGGAGTCGAAATCACTGAGGAATATTTCCATGGAAGGGGGAGATTTTATATTGGGAGGTGGCAAGATTAAAAGGGCATAATCTGCTGGGATTTGGCCCTTAGAAAGACCATTCTTCCTCCCCAAGAAGAAAAAGTATCAAAGATTCTAGAGATAAGTGACATCCAGAACAGGGGGAGATAATGCACTCAGAAAGGAGATTTCATGGAAATGGGGAAATGGTCATGGGACGAAAAAGGGTAATAATGAACTGCTTAATCAGGAAACTAGGTAAATCCAGAGTGTAGAACAGAATATTTCTAACTTCTCTTTCACTTGTTGCAATTGTGTTTTCCTTTTTCCAAGAGTTAGACACAATAGGAAAAAAGGGAACATGGAATAAGATATACAAAGTAATAACAAGGAAACTATAAAAGAGGAGGTTTGAAATAGGTACCTTAAAATCTTTGATTCCACAAGGAATGCAGAAATTTAAGAAGGATAAATAAGTGTAAATGCCATGAATTAAGGAATGAAAATCTATAATAGAAATGGAGAACAATCAAAGAGAGTTAGAAAAAGGAATTCTTTTTAGAAAAGGGAAGGAATTCTTTTTAGAAAAGGGAATAGAAAATTAAATTTTAAATTTATTCTAAAACTAAGGAAAATGATGACAAACATAAGAGGACCACTTGAGGGTAAGGGGCAGAGAGTCTGTAGGAATAAAATTATCTTAAGACAATATCAGTTTGGAAAATAATTTTGTTTTAGATACAAGGTTAGCAGAGATAAGTACTGTATTTCAAGTAATGCTTCTTCAGATGCAAGTTGGATCGTGATGTGTCATACCATTCATTAACCACCCATCATATGTCCCTATAGGTACAATTCTCAAGTTGTACTATTGATAAATAAGCATTTATTAATTAACCTACTATGCAATGTGCTTAACACTGAGAATGCCACCAAAGTGAAATTATCCTTGCTCTTGATGAGCTTATATTCTATGCAATACTCTTAAATAATGATTCTTACATTCACCTGGATTTTATTATGTGAATATTTTTAAGAGGAACACATAAATATCCTTAACAGTGGCTGCATAGCCCTATGAGAACTGGGAAGCACTTTTTGCTTTCAATTAGATTTGAGGTCAGATAGTTGAGAGATTAGGGAGTAGAGGGGAAAAGATTTTCTATTGTCTAATGGCTTTTATTTGGTTGGATACTTGAGAGGTGGTATTATTTTTCATTCATTCAAAGTGTCTTGGATCTACAAATTAAGATCTAAGTTTACCATTTTCATTATATCTTTGACCCTGATTAAACATTGCATGGATATGTCTACCCTGACCACACAATGTCATATCGGTCTCCCTTTTCCTGTTCTTGCAGTATTCTTATTGATGGTATTTAAATAATGCTTCCATCTTTTAATTATGAGAACAGGTTTCCCCCCTTCCTCCTCTCTCCTGTCTTGCAAACATCATTGAATAGTTCAATCAGCTTGGTTAGGTAGCTCATGTCAAGAACTCTTATCATCTCTGCCATGATTTGATCATCGCCCACCATTTTTTTTTAGTTCCTAATTGCAAGTGATATTTCTGACACTGTTATTGGACTGCTGTTAATGTCAAGTTGTCCTGGATCATGTGTTTCAGTGAAAACTAGAGCTCAGGCTGTTGAAATATGATTCTTTTAAGGACTTAAAAAACTGCTCTGACCACCGAGATTTCCATTTTGCTTTCATAGCATCTAGAAGTTTTGCTTAAAGGAAGAAAATGTTTTCAATCTGAAATTCAAAATGACTTTTGGAAAGGGCATCTAAATATTTTGAAATGCAGAAGAGAAGAATCTTGGAAAGTGGTACAGTATTGCTTATGTGACAATGACACAGGACTTTTAAGGTAGTTTATAATTTTGATGTAGAACTGTCATTGGCACTTTGAGGGTAAGTAGGATTATACATAAACAGAAACCTCAAAAGACATGACTTTTCATTTGCAAGGTTAATATCTCTTGTTAAATAACAGGCACCTAGCCTATAGTTTTCCTCTTCTTCCACTTCCTTCCCATATCCTTCCAGCAATCTCAGAAATTTCAATATTCATGCTGATGACTCCATTAGCAACCTGGCTTTTCAATTCCTTCACCTTATAAAATTCCTTAACCTTCTACATCCTACTTCAGCCACAAGCAAACATGGTTATGGGTACACATTAGACTTTCTCCTTTCTCAGAATGTTATTGTCCTGAGTTCTGGAACTTTGAAATTTCACTACCTGATACCTATCATTTATTTTTTCTGCTCATGCTACTGTATTTTAGAATAAATTTGATGAATTTTAAAGCCTGTGCAATGTGTGAAGGAATGATGCTGTCAATACATAAAGACTAGATTTTAATACAACTCTTCCTCTGATCAATGATCTCAACAGCATTTTTCCTTGTGCAGTCAAAATCTAGTGAATTGGGACATTATTATTAGATGCTCAATAGAATCTTCATTCTTTTTATTTCTTTATTTGTAGCTAGCCATGATGCTTTTTGCTTAATGTATTCTTAGAAAGTATTTTCAATTTAGTATTTTCAATTTTCATAAGAGCCCCCTGCATTTTCATTAAAAATATTAACATATTATTTGAAATCTTGTATTTTTCCATTATGATGCTTTTTTGCTTAATGTGTTCTTAGAAAGGATGACATTTAGTGTTTTCAATTTTCGTAGCAAACCCCCCCTGCATTTTCACTCAAAATTATAACATTTTAGATGAATATTATATTTTTTTCATGTCTTGGTTAGCTCAAGGGACTAAGTACTTCAACTATTGATGTCATTTCCCTAGGCCTTGAGTACAAAGCAGCTATGAGGACCTGGAAGGGAGTAATGTGTCTTTTAAAAAGGGTCATTTTTAACATTCATTTAAAAAATTTTGAGTTCCAAATATTATTTTTCCCTTTAGTCCTTTCTCCATTCATTCAGAAGGCAAGAAATATAATAACCATTATACATGTGAAAACATTTCCATATTTGGCATGTTGCAAAAAAAGCAAGACAAATAAAGTGAAAAAAATCTTCTTCAAAAAAGAAATTTTGTATTTTTCCAATATCTGAAAGTAGCCTAAAACATAATGTATTTATTTATATAGGTTTTTTAAAATACAATTTTATTACATGTTATCTATGGAAGGGATTTCCTCTTTGTAAATTAGTCTTCTAGAGACGCTGGGGAAATTCAGCCAAGAAGATTGAAATACATGAAGATGTGAAATATTATGTGTACATAATACTTTTTTTTTCAATCCTTGTTCAAAGTGTTTCTAGTTTATTTTCCTGCCTAAGTAAACACAGAATTCTGAATGTCAATGAATCTTTTTGAGCATCAGCTATTATTTACATTTTTGTACAACATTACAACTACAGATTAAGATGATTTATAGGATTATATAATGATTTGAATACATTCTTTATAAATTAAATTTTTAACCAAAGCTATCTTGCTTTGATTTGTATCACCCTGATAGATTTCCAGCTCAAAGGAATCTTGGAGACTGACTAGTTCAATCTTTCCAATTTAGAGATTGGGAAATGAAATCCCAAGAAAGTTTAAAGGACTGCCTGACATCACATACTAAGTAAAAGAACAAAGATTTGAATTAGGATTTTCTGATTCTGAAGTCAATTAGGTATCTCAATGGATAAAACACCAGGCTTGGAGTTAGGAAGATTCATCTCCTTGAGTTCAAATTTGGCCACTGAGACTTATTAACTGTGTAACTAGGCAACTTGCTTAATCCTGCTTACCTCAGTTTCCTCATCTGTAAAATGAGATGAGGAAGGAAATGACAAACTACTTCAGTATCTTTGCCAAATAAGGTTATGAAGGGTCAGACACAACTGAAATGACTGAACAACAACTTCTTACTCCAAATCCAGCATATTGTTCCATTGTACTTTGTTTGGTGCAATAATAATTACATTTTGTAAAACACTATAAGATTTGCAAAGTACTTTGTGACTATTAATTCATTTGTATCTCATAAGCAAATCTTTGAAGTTAAGCAATTTGTCCATAGAAATGCTGTCTCTGGTAATATAGAAGTGGGATTCCAACATAGATTTTCTCAAAGTATAGCACTTAATCCACTTCTTGAAGCTTCTTCTCAATATGTGGTTTACCTCTCCTCTTTAAAGTTGGAATGAAAAAAAATCTTAGGTGTTTTTGTTTGTTTAACTTGGGGCTTTATTTGAGGTTTTCCCTCGATTTAAGTATCCAACAATTGAGTATAAATTTGAATATTCTAAACGGTAATTTCTATGACAGTGAAAGAATAATATATGTTTTGTATCTAATTTACAATTATTTGGCAATCACGTGTGTGTGTATGTATGCATTTATGGATAATATATACACATATATTTCTGTATTGTAAAAAGTAACATCTAAATTTGTTTAAAGCCAACCTTAAGATTAAATTACAAATCAGATCCTTGCCAATGAACACTGTAATTTGTGTGTCTGCAGTTTTAGAAAATCTATTCATTGAAACGAACATACAGGTATATGAAGAGGAACTAATGCATGTTTGTTCCAAGCAATGTCCCAGATCTGAATTAATACAGATAATCACAATCAGAACCTGTGAATATGAACAGTTCTTTTCCTTTTGGACAACTGAAATTAGCACATGCTCACTTTTACCAGTTTATAGTGTGTCATGTGTAGATTAATTTAAGATTCGCCACACTCCTATTTTTCATGAAACTCATCAGCCTATTTTCAGTATCTACCCTCAGTCAAACCCAGAGAGATGGAAGCAACCAAATGGATCATCAAGTGCACAAGTGTGTGCATGTCTGCTAGAGCAGTAGAAGCAATTAGAAGAAAACGTGTCCTTATTTCAAGACAGAAACACTTCAACTTTTCTTCATGCTCCATGAGAATAAATACTTTCAAATACTGCCCCTATACTTATACACCCTCAAAGTGATGGCAGATCCTGCCTGTTTGATCTATTTCAACTATAGTAATTTACATGCTTGATTGACTTCTGTTCAATGAACCTCCAAGTCAGCTTAGTTTTCTGGACTCAGAAAAGATAAGTTGTCAATCAGAAGGCTTTGGTTATGGCTTTGACTTTAGGGGATAAAAAATGAAACGGGATTCTCTTGATTTTGAATTTTATACCACTTCTCAATGAGATTCTCTGCTAAATAAATAAGTTCTAAGTTCTTCATTTAAAAATGGAATAGAAACTTTCTTCTGTCATCATTTCCATGCAACTTCCCCCATACAAGAGTAAAGAGTAAAGAGTAAAGTAGAGTAAAGCTTCTCATGGTGAGAACAATGGGCTTTGCTTCATCAGGGGCACCATAATTAGTATATTAATGCCTGATATTTACAGGTGAAGTAACATAAGATAAAATTAAATATTCAAAATTTGGTTTGGTTTTTTTTTGGTAATATACCAAACTAGCATTCTAGGCAAATGTTCAAAATTGGAAAATCTCAAATATATTCCTTAATTTTAAATTGTAGGGGCAACAGATGTAACTGTATTGGGAACAATGGATTGTAGCTTTCCTGATAAGGGTAAAGGATGAATAGGGTGGGTCATGTTCAGAAATATTTCACATAGCAAAATTTTCTTTGTGTATCTAAAAAATAGACTACTTGCAATGAGAAACAAAAAAGTAAAATATAAGCCATAAAATGTTAGATCTGAAACAAAAAAATTTTAATAATTCCTTTCTATTAAAGTTCCCAAAGTACTTTCACAAATAGGCATATGAAACAAGGAATGAAATTATCATCATAATCATTTTACAAAGGAGAAAAACAAAGACCCAATGAATTTAAAGCAGTAGAAAGGGCACTGGATTTAAAGTTAGAGGATTTGAATTAAAATAATTTTTCTGTCATTTTCTTTCCATAGGATCTCACTAGGACCGTTTCTTCATTTGTAAATTACAGGGATTAGACTAGATGACCTATAAAGACCTTTTCAGGTTCTCAATTTGTCATCCTCTGATGCAAATTTATGTGGTAAGTGAGTGACAAAGCTAAGATTAGACCTCAGTTCTCTTCTAGTTGCTAGGGTTTCCTGAAATTATTTTATATTGATTTTCTATATATTGTATATTTACTTCCATGTATATGCATTGTTTCTATCTAATTAGAATATGACTTCCTTGAGGTCAGAAATATTTTTATTTTTCTGTTCGGATCCAAGTTTCTAGCATATTTATCTTACGACACAATAATTATTTGCTCAATAAGTATTCACTGATTGATCATCAACCCAAGTCCAAAGATTTCCCCTAAAAATAATTCTCTAAAAGTACAGTAATGGGGGTGGAGCCAAGATGGCAAACTGCAGACAGCTTTCTCTGTGAGTTCCTGAGACCTTCCCTCAGACCCAGACAAATTGAGCCTCCGAACTGGTTTTGGAGTGAGGGCTCCATCAAACACCTGGATTACAATGCACTTCTATCAAAAATCTACTTTGAAAAAACACTGGAGAAGGTTAGTATTAGGAGAATCAGCAGCTGGCCATGATCAGACACCAGCACTCAACCGGGGCGGAAGCTGGGCTGTGAGAGAGTGGCGGATTTTAGGCACCCAGGAAGTCCCTGGGAGACCCTTGGGCCACTTTGCGCTGCTTGCGGGCAGGTGCTTGGCAGATCTGCCTTTGGTAAAGAGTGGATTGAGAGCAGCTGAAAGCGTGGTCCTAGTGTGGATCTAGCAGACCAGCCCTGCTCTGGAAGTCAACTTGGCAAACTGCCCCGGGGCAAATTGAAACAGCCATAGAATTCCCTGCTAGTGATTCAGACCTCAGCTCCTAAACAGGTGCAGAATTCCCTGCTAGTGATTCAGACCTCAAGTGATTCAGACATAAACTTCTTACAATTCAAAAACATGAGCAAGAAACAGAAGAGAGCTCTCACCATAGACAGCTTCTATGGAGAGAAAGTAGGGCAGTTCCTAGATGCTGAGATTCTGAAAACAATCCCAGATGAAACCACAAAGGTGGACTTAAACTGGTATTCTTTTCAGAAGGCTTACCTGGAAGATTGCATAAAGAATCTCAAAAGAGACCTAGAAGAAGAATGGGGAAATAAATTGAGATCAGTACAACAGAGATGTCAAAAACTGGAAAACAGGACCGGTGAATTGGAAAAAGAAAACAATTCACTGAAAAACAAAATTGGTGAATTGGAAAAAGACAACAATTCACTAAAAAATAAAATTGGCAAAATGGAACAAGAAGGCATTGAACCAAGAAATTCAATTGGCCAGCTACAAAAGGAGCTAAAAAAAAGATAACTGAAGGAAAAATACTTTAAAAATTAAAATTGAACAAATAGAAGTAAATGACTCAATAAGACTTCAAGAATCAGTCAAACAAAAAACAAAAAAATGAAAAAATAGAAGAAAATATGAAATATCTCCTAGGAAAAACAACTGACTTGGAAAACAGATCCAGGAGAAACAATCTAAGGATTATCGGACTCCCTGAAAGCCACGATGAAAAAAAAGAACCTGGATGCTATCGTCCAGGAAATCATGAAAGAGAATTGCCCTGATGTTTTAGAATCAGAAGGCAAAATTGGCATTGAAAGAATTCACCCATCACCTCCTGAAAGAGAGCCCCAAATTAAAACCCCAAGGAATATCATGGCCAAATTTCAGGACTATTGCACCAAGGAAAGGATATTGCAAGCAGCTAGAAAGAAACAGTTCAAATACTGAGGACCTGTAATTAGAATTACACAAGATCTCTCAGCTTCCACATTAAAGGATTGAAGGGCCTGGAATCAGATATTCTGAAAGGCAAAAGAACTTGGATTACAGCCAAGAATAAGTTATCCAGATAGAATGAGCATTATCTTCCAGGGAAGAATATGGTCATTCAATGATACAGGAGAATTTCACCTATTTCTAAAGAAAAGACCATATCTGAACAAAAAAATTTGACCTCCAAATACAGAACTCAAGAGAAGCATAAAAAGGTAAAAAGGAAAGAACTCTTGAGAACTATATTTCTACTATAGGTATCCTTAAAGAATGGGGGTATAATTTGATTTTTCTTTGATTAGAGGTGGAAGGGATACCATACTGAAAAAAAGGGGGGGGAAAGAGGCAAAATAAAGTAAAAATAAAGGAGGTAAAATAAAACAAAATCTCATAAAGAGACATAGAAGATCTAACATAATTGAGGGAAAGAAGGGAGGGTGATGAGTATTGTGTAAACCTTACTCTCATTAGATTGGACTCTAAGAGAGTATATCAGAGATATTTGGCTTCAAAAAAAGGCCTGACCCTCCTTGTGGGAAGGTGGGAGGGAAAGGAGGAAAGGAAAGGGATAGACTAATAGAAAGATTAGGAGAAAAATATAAAGGGGAGAAAGGGGTTCTTAAGGGGGGAGGTTGTTGGTAGGAGGTGGTCATCAAAAATAAAGTACTGGGGAGGGGGGAAGGGAGAGAGGGGAAAGGGAAGAGAAAATCATAACTCTGGGTAAATAAGATGGCAGGGAATACAGATATAGTTATTTTAACTGTGAATGTGAA